>JAAGNO010027410.1:8337-35226 GCA_033439905.1 Ceryle rudis
TTCCTTTCCTTTCCTTTCCTTTCCTTTCCTTTCCTTTCCTTTCCTTTCCTTTCCTTTCCTTTCCTTTCCTTTCCTTTATTTTACAACATAAAAGATACAGGTCAATAGTTCTATTTGATGACCTGGTGGATGGCATAAACTGATTGATAGTCATGGTATCCTTTTAGCTGTTTTCATGAGAAGAGAGGAGGGAGGGCACCACAGAAAAAAGACCTTGAGCTGTAGTCTTTCTCCTGGTCAATGGCTCACCTTGAAGTCTTACCCATCCTTTCTCCTTCTGTGAATTTCCAAATGCACCCCTGCTTAGAAGGTGATTTTCTGTAGGTCTTACCCTTAGTAGGTACAAAATATTAAGGTCTAAATTTGGACAGCCTCTATTTCACCTGGTGATAGTTTTAGACATTTCAGAGGCACTTTACAAACAGGAAACACTTGCTGAAGGAATTGGCTTCTTGAAAGTGAACTTGTTATTCCTTGATTACCGTAGGGAGGCTACTTTTTTCCTTGTATTACTTTGGTGCTTGATGCAAAAAATATAGTGTGAAAGAGTTGCCTGTTAAGCTTTCAGAACTTGGAGATGGTCTTGCTGCAAATATAGTGGAAGAAGGAGAGGACCTTCACAGGAAAGCACCAAAGGAATGTGCTAGGTAATAACACAGTAGCTACCCACTTAAACAAGTTCTTCGTGGATCTCAGGATAGATTGTCCCCACTTGAAGTTGATAGCTCATCATTTTAAGTTGTTTTCATAAGAGAACCTCAGGAGTCTTCTGCTTCATGAGGGAAATTGAAATAGGACTTGTGGGGACAAGCAAGGCAAGAAGGGCAGTGGTCTCACAGCCTCACTTGAATAAGAAAAACAACAGGTCCGTCTGTGTAATCAGGTTCAGCCAACAGTCCAGTGATTGCCAGGTAAGTCCATAGTAGTGAGTCAGGTCCAAGGTCAGCCAAGAAGTCAGGTCAACAAGGCAAGTTTGAGGTCAGCAGGGCAAAGGTGGGGTCAGCAGGGTAAAGTCAGTGTCACCAAGGTAAGGTTATGGTCAGCAAGGTACAAGGCCAGCAGCATTATCTTGAGCAGGAGCTCAGGGCAAGGGCCAGAGTTGAAATACAGCTGCTGAGCAAAGGGGGACAGAGGTCCTGATGAGGCTTCTTATTGCTCACAACTTAGCTATTTTCCTGGGCTGATCCTGGGTCACATATCTGTGGAGCCAAATCCAGGACTGGGGAAGTGAAGGTGTTGCAGAGCCTGTTGGTGCATTCAGGACCTGGACAGTTTTTTAGCATTTCCTGTGACAGTGACTGTAGAAATAGTATAGACAGGCATGACCCAGCCTCTTTCCCTTCTTCTGGTTCATCAGGAGATTCTCTTTCTTTTGGGTAGCAGAAAGTGACGCTGTTTGGCGTTCATGATTTTCAGTCTGAAAAATCCATCTGCCAAATGGCTTTCACTAGCAGAAAGTCAACCTTTCGATTGACTTGATCAGTCAAAAAGTAGATCTTACACCCTTCCTTGGCTTTGTCTCACTGAAATTCCTGTAGGGTGCTCAGGCACGGCTAGGTGGTATCCTTTAGCTGCTTTGTGTCACACTCATAGCAATCTGGGCTGTTCCTGGTCCCTCAAAACTTGACCTAGAGGAAACAAGATACTCTGTAACTTAGCTCACTTCATGTGTTATGTTTCCTGTATTCAGAACTTCTGCTTGTTTAATGTCTGAATAACTCATGTCAATGGTTAAAATCTACTGCAAAAAGAAAGACATTTGTGTATGCTAGTGTCCTCCGGTTGAAAATCCTCACAATATATCTGAACTCCATCTGTCACCTTCACACATCTTCTAGCCTGTGTCACACTAGGAGCAGCTTAGGGATGATGGTTTGCATCTGAATTGAGATGGGTGGATAGTATGCTCAGTGAATTGTGATCTTAAGCTTTTATGTGTACATTTATGTACATAAGTATAAAGCCAAATATTCTTAAGATGTTCATCAACAATTACTCCTTTTTTGCCTTGCCTTGCTTCCTGTTTTCTCCTCTTTTCCAAAGACTAAACGACTTATTTCCTCTTTTTGGTCAAATTCCTTTCTTGCTGCACCACTGTAATCCACTTTAATAGCTGCTGTCTGGAGGGACTAATATTCATTTCATGCACATTTGATTTATACATTTCATACACATTTACCTCTTCAGAAGTAAAAGTGCCAATGACATCATGGAGTTACTCTTTCAACTTTATGTGCAGTCATCTAAAATGCAAGGGATAGTTTCTTTCAGTAAATATAGAAGTGAATATATTAGTTCCCTCAGCATTTTGTTTACTTGCTTTGGTTTTTTTCCTTGCCTCATTTTGGGGTTTAGCGTATATCTTTGGTGGTAGCCTTGCACAACTACCAGAGCTGTACCTGGGTGATGCTTTTTTCAGACTCGGTTGCAGTTCTTTTTCTGTCTGGCTGCTGCCTTGTGTTCCAGACCAGCACAAACCAGCAGCCAGGCCTCCCAGAAGCAAGGGAATTACAATGGTACAGAGGCTAACCTCTCTGAATTTAATAAATACAGGGCTATGTATTTAACCGTGGCAGTACGGTGCATCTCATGATTGAAGGGCATATGATGTAAATAAAACGTAGTAACATTTTATAATTTCAGAGAGCACATACATACTTTTGTGAGGCAACTTGAACCATACACAGATCATGATCCTGACTCTGTATCCACAGAAAATTGTGCACCTGTTGAGCTTTATGGACTTCAGAGGCTCCAGGGGGATGCAGGAGTCAGTCCGCTCCATGTCTGACTGCAGGGCCTTTCCATAATGGACCAGCTTTACCATATGCTTTATAAGAAGCGAAGAACAGGCTCAGAAATGTTACCCAACATATTGGCATTCATTAATAAAAAATGTCCTGCATTGATTAAAATATATCAATTTTCTGTTCACTGTGCCATGCTGCATTCATCAGTAACATTTTCTGCAGTATAGCATTTGAAATAGGATGATGATTTTTTTTTGTTGTTGTTGTTGGTTAAAACATATGTGGAAAATCTTGTGTGAAGTGTGAAGAAAAATTGTTGTTAGTAGGGAGAAGATGACTGAAACATTTTGAAATCAGCTCTTAAGATGAACAGATTTGTTTTACATTTGTTCCAGATAATATTTTCACTTTCTGAATCATTTTTAATTATAAAAGGAACCCATTGCCAATGTAACCCGTTCCATTTTACAGTGTTTTTTTGTAGCTTCTTACAAGTGCTTATCTGTTTTGTGCCTGAGCATCTTGTCTTGTTACTGGTTGGAAAATGCCATTATAAAAATTCCCTTTTTTTTTCCTCATAATTCAGCTTCTTTTATATAGAAACAGCATTCGCATCTCTTTGTATTTCCATGGTAGTAGATAAATTGAATATGGAAAACCCCCTTTTAATTCAACCATGATTCTTCTGTCAGTAACAGGTTAAATATGTTATGGTCAAGAGGGGCAAATACCAGGTCAATACCAAGATAAAATTATAGATACAACAGATACTTTGCAAGTATCAATAACGAAACAGTTGAGAAATTTTTCAGTTGCAGCCAGAGGAAATAATAGATTTTCAGACTGTGAAAACTGCTAGGACCGATTAGCATCAAATTTTATTTGTGCTAAGATGCTTGAGGCAAGGGAGTAGAAAAGCAACTTGATGCATACATTTAGTATTTTACAGTATGTGAGTTCCTTAAATATTCCTGTAAAGATTTAATATTTTTAGTCTTCTGCCATTCCTGGATGGAGCTATAACTAGTGGCTAGAGCAAAGCAGGAATCTGTTTTTCTGTATTATTCTCCATGTTTGTCATTGCTTTGCTGCTAGGCTTGAGAGGCATCTCTTGACCTTTTTGTACATCTCTTCTGTCATTTTGATTTGCTTGTATTTAACCATTTCACAGGAACAATCGAAAGCTTGATTAACATTTGTTAAATGGTTTGAGATCTCTCCCCTGGTTTTGCAGGCGACTGAAGCTGTCTAAAATGTTGAGGTTTTTATGTCATTCTTTAACCACAGTATGTGAGCACCTTACAAAGAGAGTGTAGCTATTGAAAACCAACTGTCTGATTTTCTTTCTACTTCCCTGAGGGTAGTTGGATATATATACATATCTATCTATCTATCTATCTATCTATCTATCTATCTATCTCTCTCTCTCTCTCTCTCTCTCTCTCTCTCACATGAGGGAAACTGCATGTGTGGAGAGAATTATTTCACCCTTTTATGGCTGAAGTTTTACCAAGTTCCTACCTAGGGCTGTTTGTGTGTGACAGAGGCCCCTGAGTTATTTGTTAAATACCTATAATAAAATAGATATTACGTACCTATGTTAATATAGATATCAACTGTAATTTCACAGATGAGAAGACCAAAAGGCAGAAAGGAGTCTAGTGGTTCAGCAATAGCTCACTTATGCACAGAAACATAAACTCTGCAGTGCGCTTATTTTGATGTTAATAGCAGGCATTTTTTTATGTCTTTGCTAGTAAACAAAATGTACCTGACATAGTTGTCTGGCACTGAGGCCAGCTGACACAGACAGTCCACATCCATATCATAAACTCCTTTATTCCCCCAAGTTATGGGGCTGCATGCACATTAATGGAAGGAAATGATTCTTGACCCATGCTGACTTCTGAAGCCTGTCTGGAAATTGGGAGACTAGACTGGCACAGGTCGCAGCTGAGTTATGGACCATCCTGACAGTCTAGCAGTGGAGGCAGCTGAGCTGTAGCTGAGGGATGTGCACTGAAATGATGTGATTTACCGGCCTAGATGTCTCTGCTGATTTCTCAGGACAGAGCTCCTCTGCTCCTACATCACACTGAAGGGAAGCCAAGACACTGCAAGGATCATTGATGCTGTTTCAGAGTTTTAGAGCAGAAATGTTAGTTTTATTAGCCATGATGAGAACTAAATGAAGATTTTTTTTTCCCCTGGTGGATAATTGTTTCAGTACAGTGACAGCTGTGCAGTATGAATAGTCCTGCATTCTGACTGATATCAGAACCCGGGGAGTATTGTGCGTTATAGCCAACTGGTAGATTTTGTGGGTTTGTGTATTTCTATCCTCATTATTTTCCCTAAAGCATATTGTGCTTTTAGGATTAAACTGGTTTAGAGTGTATATAGAGAGTTTTTAAGTGTACCAACCTCATGTTGGTAGCATTCTTCAGAGTAAAATGGGCATCCAAACAAAAGACTTACTGAAGAACACTAATTCCACATTGAATGAATTAAATAGCCAAGAGCAAAATGCTCCTCTGGGCTGGGTTATACATATGCTCCCAGATCAGAAAAGTTAAGATACTATGTCTCCTATACTTCTGACAGAACAATTAAGCATTTAAGTAGGCCTTAAATTAGGAGGCTCTTTGCCCTTGCCTGCCTGTGTCTTCCGTAGGGAGAGTAAAATGCTTTCAGGTGGGGACTGGATCAGGCCCTGAGTGTGGGTGCATCTTTCACATTTACAGAAAGATGATGGGTTAATCCATTCTTGCATTTTCACCAGACAGAGCTTCTTCTCACTGGAAGGTTTTGGAAGCCTTTTGTGGAAGTCATAGGTGACTGTAGATATTTATGAGAAGATTTTAAACACTGGCAGGTGTGGTGCCAATTTCTTAATTCCCTCCTCACTTTCCTGTGGGAGGAATCCTATTCATCTCCATTTGTCTTCTATTCCCCACCCCTGCTCTATTTTATCTCTCTTGTTGTTTTAAGAAAATATACTTTTTGATCACTGTTCTCATTATTTTTCACGTGGGTACTTCATTCCATAGTCTCCAAATAATTTATTTTTTCTCAGACACGTTGAATAAGCAAGGTTCTGAGTGGGTCTCTGTGTGGGTCATGAGGATGAGTGAGTCAGCCGGAGGAAGAGCTGGAGTTTGGGCAACTTATGAGTGGGACCTGTCTACAGGGATAACAGGAAATGAGGGAAATGCTTATTGAGAAATTGAGCCCAAAAGGGAAAAGCGTCTCTCCTTTTTACTCCACTGTAGGATTTCTTGTCTGGCACTTCAGACAGATACCTGGCTCTAACTCTTCTCCGAAATGAATTATTTCTGATAGCAATGCTGAGATAGACCACAGTATTGCAAGAGCTCTCTTCCTATTGTATTTCTTTTATAACTTTAGACTGTGCAACAGGAGTAAAAGTGATTTCTCTGAGCTGGAATAATTCGTATTTTGACTTTTGGCTTATATTCTTTCACAGAAGGTGACTCCAGCATTTAGTCATGTAGCAGCAGTATTTGTAGAGGCAGAATCAAGATCTTATTCCTTCTTCACTGGTACATTTATGCACATGGCTTTTCTATAAACTTAAAAGTAGGAAAAGGATGATAGCCCACTTTGGTTATCATTCTACAAAAAGCTCCTAACAGCTTGCATTAGCTTTTTACTTTGATAGTGGCTCTGTCACATTTAAAATGCCATTACAATCTTCTTCCAGGCTGAGTAAAATTTTCTCAAGCAACTCCATTACATTGTGGTAGCACTGATCCCCCACGGTCATTGTTACCCTTACTCAGATGAATTTTCTTTGGTTTGTATTTTTAAAGTCCTTTGAAATGTTAGGGTCTTGCTGAAAAGTTATCACCGTAGTTATACTTAGGCTGTTAATTAGAGAAACATTTCAAAGAGGTTATGGATCTTGCATTAGCTGTTCAGGCCTGACGCTTCAAAACAAAACCCCAAAAAAGAGCTGAAGAAATGGCTGGCGTTCTTGCCATTCTTACTCCTGCTTTTGGTGCTGTGAGTATGCTTTGGTTTTATCAATAGTGCTGAAACACAGACAGTCCCCTTCCAGATGATCTGACTTCCCTGAGGACTGTCACCTAGACAAGGACTCACTGGTCTAGAAGGTGTGTATGAGCACAGGTGAAGTCACAGGAGGTCTGAAGAATTCCCTATGAAAGGATTATTAAGTGAAGTGGAGCGTGGGTTAAAATGTTGAAACGCACTGCTATAGAAGGCAGTAAGTACTAGCTAATGATAGAAGGAGGGAATATATAATGTCTGTATGTGTGCTTTTGCACATGTATGTTACATGCTGTGTTACATTAACCAAATCCATTGGCTGTGGACTGCACAGTCCAACCAACCTTTCAAGAGAGTGCTGTGGGAGAAGATACCTGTGTAATCTGAGACAAAGAACTCATTTATCATTAGGAGAGGCACAAAAAATCCTGGGGATTTAGACCATGCTTTTCGCTATGGTGTCTGGAACCGAACAAAATCATGTCCTGCAGTAATGGACACGCTGAATGAAATATGCAAGGCCTGAGAATCCCGAGACTGTAGAAGGCTTGCTGCAAGGGCAAGTCTTGTTTCCTGATTCAGATATCTGGCTTCTGCCGAGTTCAGGAGCAGCAGACAACTAGCCTAAGTGACCACGCTCTTCTGTAGCTAGCTGGATAGGACCTGCTTGTTGAATTCTGCTTACTCAAAAGGAGAATGGATCCTGATTTTTGTGTCACTTTTCATCTTGTTTAAATGAGGTAGAATCTTTGGGAGAGCAGTGTATCCCAGGGAAGCCAGTGAATGATCCTGCTGCAAAACTGGATTTATTCAGAGGCTGATGTCCTGTGTTCGTGCAATATTGCATCCTGGTGGTATTACCGTCAGTAAGTTTTGCATTCCAGTGTGGGAGTTCAACAGGTGTGTAGCAAAAGCGGACGGGGGCTCTCAGTTATTGCTTCATGACATTTTCAGATACAATCACGGTGCTGCTGTTTTGGTCTCAGTCTGCAAAAAGATACGGGTGTGCTCAACTGGAAGAGAGACAGTTTGTTTCTGCAGGACAGCACTGATCTTGGGGGAGCTGGCAATCTGATCTCCACAGGCATGCCTCAGCAGAGTGGCTCTCATAGCGTGGGCTAACTACATACATAACATCCCAAATTACGATAAAGGGGGGTTAGTAGAGCATGGACATGCATAGCTTGGATATTGTTTCAGAAGGGAAAATGCAGATAGACTATTAAAAAAAAAAATATATTGCCAAGAAGTACCCTGTTGTACATTGTCTAAAGGTTAATCCAGGTGCATAGGGTAGGAGAAATGCCAATTTTCCTTCTTTCTAGCTTTCTGAAAATAAAACTGAAGTATAAAAATAAACATTTTTTGTACCAGCAGGAGAATGATCTAGGTAAAGCAGCCAGTGTTTTCCACTCCTAACTTTGATGGTTCTGTTTGAAATCCTTTGCATAACAAAGCACAGGATTTAAAAGTTACCAGCTGCTATGTTTACTTTCCAAAGTGTGAAGAAAATAAGTATTGTCCCGAGGATTAAAGGGCTGATTCTCTTTGTGCTCAGTTCAGGCAGAACTGAAGTGTTTGTAATGAAAGTAAAAGCTATTAGAAAGCATGAAACGTGAGAGAAAAATAATGTGTTTATGCCTTCTTTGTTGGACAGGATTTGATGATGCCCGTTGAAAGTGTAAGTGTAAACATTTATCTTACTAACCAGAATTTCTTTTTTTTGCACGTTACAAACAATTCCACTTGCAAAACCTAAATGCAGTCAGAGCTGTTGTTTTAACCCACTGGGAACTACTTTGCCAAATACCTTCTGAACATCAAAAACTTATCGCTGGTGAGCTAGTTCACATCTCCACTACCAACTAAACAGCATTTTTGAAACTGGATATGTAAGATATTTGAGACAAGGTGTACTGCAGAGAAAGAATAATATCTCTAGGGCTAGTCTTGGGGACTGGAATATGAAGGGAGGGTAGCTGTGCCTTATATGGGAGCATGAAAAGCTTGCAGAGTTGGAACAGATGCCGAGAGTGCCCTGTGACTCAAGGTATGATTTCCTGCAGTTCCTGCCAAGTTTCAAAGCTTGTGTTTTTCTTTTCTTTCTTTCTTTTTTTTTTTTTTTTTTTTCTTCTCCTTATTTCTATTTTTAGGCTGAATAGCAAAGGACTTGGGCTTCAGGAATGAAGATTCACCATTCAAGTTATACTTATTTTATTGTGTGGTTGCATACACAGCAAATAC
Source organism: Ceryle rudis (assembly GCA_033439905.1). Lineage (NCBI taxonomy): Eukaryota > Metazoa > Chordata > Aves > Coraciiformes > Cerylidae > Ceryle > Ceryle rudis. Next base: position 17,364 of record JAAGNO010027410.1, read on the forward strand.
TGTTTGATTCTGGCATGCAATGAGAGAAGGAGAGTAAAGATGTAAAAAGCTGATGAAAATGCAGAGTATTTTTGCGATGGGTCACATAATCACTCATCTCAATGGCAAGCTGCAAAGCTTTGTCTGAGTGTGACAGTCTGCCCTTGCTGTGTGGTACTGCCCGTTGAAGCCTTACATCCTTTGTCTTGCTTCACCACAGATTTTCTCTGTGACCTTGGGCAAGTCATGCAGAAGTGATTCCTTAGCCTGGCAGCTGATGCCTGGGGAGCTGTGTGCCCAGTGGCTCTGGAGGACTGAAGTCCAGGGTCCCCTGCCCCTGCTTCCCTGGTTACAGAACTTCTGTGCCTGAAGGGATTTGTGAATATAAAGGCACCTTGATAATCAGATACAGGAGTGAGGGGTGGAGACTTATAAGTACCTCAGATAGCTAGTTCTTAACGAGGGATTCCTTGTATCCTCTTACATAGTTCTGTCCCCTGGGTTTTGCTATGAAAGGGGATTATCCAACTCACTGTATGATTTAAATATGCAAGTCATCAGTCTCTGGAGCAAGTAGTAAAGCCTGCCTGACCTGCAATCAGAGACTGTACATCCCCCTTAGGAAACCATGACAGTCAAAGAAAGAAAGCCCCAGAGTCAGGAAAAAAAAATATTTGGATTATTGCCCAGTAATATTCAAATTGTTAAAATTCATCTGCAATCTATATTACAGTGTTTGGGAAAAATGAGTGTCTACCATTATTACAACAAAGCATGAAATTAAGTAGCATAGGGTAAAAGAAAATGAAGACAGGTGTGTGCAAATGTGCGTTCTACGTAGCTGAGTGGATTTTTTTGTTGGTTCTTAAATGCTTGAGGAAAGTGACATTCAAATCAGTTTTGCAAAAGACTCGCTAGCTGACAATTATTGCTGTTTATTGCTTGGTGTCTCAGGAACCATTTTTTTGTTCGTTTCATTTTTTTACACTGATTTCATTAAAAGTTTGTTTGCTCTTCTATAGCTTGAGCAAAAGTCCCTAAGAACAGTGCAACTTCTGGTAGCTGTGTGGCAAATAACTGCTTCATCTCTTTACCTGGAGTGGATTTGGAGCTAAGAGGGCCTTGACACCTTTTAGAAAAAATTCTTCTTTTAATTTATTTTTTTAATATACCCAAACCATGAATGCAATATTGTGAGCAAGGCTGTGCAAATTAGTCAGTGTGACAGCTGAACTGAAAATAAACATTCATTTTAATCTGAACTAAAATGATCATGTTGAATTGGGATTTGGGGGCTTCTTTGGTTGGTTGGGATTTTTGTTTTGTTTTGTTTTATTTTGTTGAAGAAAGCTCTCCAAAATGTTTTGGTTTGTGTTAAATGCTAACTTATATTTCATGTGAAACAAAATATTTCTATTTCGGAGATTTTATAATAAGAAGAAAAAGCAATAGGTTTGCAGTAGGTTTGAAATGCCCATCATGCGTCTCGTTCACTAAGCGGTGGTGGCCCTCTTCTTACCGCACTGGGTTTACTCATGACTTACACAAGGTTTGTGGGCAAATTCTTCCTTTTGAGTTCAGAGCAGGGAATCAAATATAATTTAGGAGATGGGACAACTGCAGTCCCCACAACAACAGACAAAACTGCTTTGTAGTAAAATTAAGAGTTCTGGTCACAGAGAATGAGAGCTCCACAGAAGCGTACTCCTTCACTGGGACATCCAGGGCACTCTGTAATTCAGTTTCCGTGAGCTTCCACCGTGTTGACTTTTCTTTCTGCCAGAACAGGTCTTATTCCACCAGTCTCCTGTGTGCAGGAAGTTCCCTGGAGAGCTCTCATCTAAGAACCCTTTGTCAAAACTGGTTCATAATTGTGCATCTGCTTCTTTGAAAATGCCTTCCTGCTCTTCTCCTTCGGAACAGCTGTACGCAGGTTAACGCTGCTGTTGCCAGATGCTGTCTATTCACCGCTGATAAGTTTTCACAATGGGAACATTTTATTTCATCTATGCTAGAATTCATTATATATTCATTAGAACAATGATTTGAACTTGCCTAGCCCTGCTCCTTGCCGAATACCGGACTATACAGTGAATTACTCTCAGGTGGGTCCAGTGGAAGCTTAATTGTTTCTGAAAACATGAACAGCTTCAGCAGGAGAGACTTTCAAGTCCAAACCCCCTGTAACTCAATGGTAGTTGTTCCCAGCAGAGTACTCTAACCACCAGGCTATTAAGTACAATACAGGCAGCTGCTACAGCCCCGTTTTTCCTTTTGGAGCATACTTGTGCATTGAGAAGATAAATTATAAAAAAATGACAGGTATGTGGTGACAGAGACCAGTAGTAAAAGAAAACCTTTAAAGAAGCCCTGATGAATGCCATGGGGAGACCTAACAGTAAAGCACATTTGAATATTGAAAAATTCATTTAGATGCTTTAGCCATGGATTTTCAAGCTTTTCTCTTTAAGATGAAGCGTGAAGGTCTTGGCCAGAATGGTAACACAAAATTCGTCTCACGCCCATCTTCAGCTGCCTAGTTAAACATAGACCTCAAGGACAGACCCTTGTATTCACATCAGTGGCTGGACCATCCCCTGTAAGTCTGAAGTGCAAGTGGACTTCTGGAAGTGCCTATGCATATTCATCAAACATAGACAAAGACCTCGTGACTTCCAAAGTTTAGGAATTTCTAACCACCTACTGCTATACATTACCGACCATCTCACTTCTGAACTATCTAAATGTCAAGCAGGCCCCACAGTATCTAGGGTTGATATCTCTGCAGTGCAAAACCCTTGCCATGAACTGTCTTATTTACATACTCCTATAAAATATTGATGGCTTCTGTCCTTGACACAGAGGCTTAAAATGACTTTTGATTTGCTTTACACATAGGGCTTTATAGGACTGTAGAAATTTTTGGTTTGAATGTAGAAAATTGGAGGACGCTCCCAGAGCAGCTATTGACAGTGATATTTGTCATTCTTTGTTTCTTCGGGCTATTGTGAGTATTGTGGATACTGAAGTTATTTAGGCAGACTGATATCATGATAATAAATAATGTTGTAATTTACATTACAACTCGTATTTGCAACAGTGCTCCAGGCGCCTCCCTAAAATCTAAGAAGAAAATGAACCGTAAAAATAATATCAAATGGACAAATAAAATAAAATAATTGGACTATGATGGAAGATTTTTTTATCAAATATAACATACAAGTCTCTCTAAACAGTTAAGTCTGTGGCATTTATTAACTGAAGGCTTAGGATGTGGGGAAGGCTGGAGGAGGCAAAGGCAGCATTCAACCAACGTTTTCTGCAACTCATAATGAAAGAATTCAGTAGTTATGACTTTACTGAGATACTTTTCAGAACCACTGACTGAAAAAAATGGAGTTACAGAGTTAAATGTCAATATATATGAATCTCACTGATTTTATTAAAAGGTTCTGTTGAAAAGATTATGGGGAAAAAATCGTTAAGAAACATCACATACATATTTATTCCCACTTTGTAAGAGCTGCATTCTGCACTCCCTGCACTGTACCACATGCCAACGAGAACAGAACATGATGGCAGGAGCCTGAGCCCTGTGAGCAGGCAGTGCTCCACGGCCCCGGCTGCCACCCTTGGGGAGTGCACCAGGGTGCCTGAGGACTTGAGAAATGCAGTACCACTAGATCAAAGTGGTGATTCTTTTTGAGAAGTAGAGCTGTCCTGTGCCTCAAACCAGCAATATACTACCATTAGCATCAAATTTTATCTGGCAATGCATCAAACAGGGACTCTGGTTATGAAACCCAACCATTTGTGTTCTTTGATATGCTGCAGCAGCCTACCCTAAGCCATCAGGTTAAAAACCATCCACCCTGCCTTCAGTGGCAGGTTGTCCTTTGCACCAGAGAATCCTGCAGCAGCTGAATACTGGCTTTGCAGGAGGCAGATCTCAGTATCCTGGACCAAGTGTTCTCTTGTGGGCATAGGTTCAATTTCCATCCGTAGCAATGAGAATCTCTGAAGCTGGTTTAAGGTCATTAAGTGACTCATGGAAATTGAGTGCCAAATGGTATGTGAAAGTCTCTTCTTCCTTTTGTTACTTCTGGAAAGTCTTCCAGAATTGCGTAAATTAAAAAACATTTATTGCTACCTTAAAAAAAATGAAAGAAAATCTTCTGTCTTTTCATCCCACAGATGACTTTGGTATGACTGATAAGCATACAAGTGAAATGAAAATTCTCTCTAACAAGCGAGTAAACAAACCTTGATTGAAATACTGCAAATTGCAAAATGCAGCTACAGAATTGTCCCAGGAAAGCTTAGCAGCATTTAATGTATTTTTAAGCAACGTATTATCAAGTAGACACCAGTAGAAAGGCAAAGTTAGTAAAACTTTGCTGGTGGTTAACAACTTGTATAACCAAAAGTAACATTACTTCCATATAGCTTTGATCATTTTACAGTGCTATATGTGTTGGGTTTTTTTTTTTTTTTTTGAAAATAATTTAACTTGTCATAAATGATGTCTGAACTGGCCATCTATCACTGCACAGCCTGTCTCCAGTACTTACGAATCTAACACCCAGAATGACAAGTGTAATTACATGCTTCTGAAACATATGCCATAATTTATGGATATTAAGCAAGTATAAACAAGAGATCAAATCCTAGTGTAAGCAGTCATCCAAGAAATCATCTTGACATTTATTTCATTAAAACCTTTCTTTCAGTAAGACAGAACATACCTGAGTAGCACCATCAGCACATCTGGAGGTACTTGCCAATTACTGCATGTTTGCAAAGCAAAGGATCCGGTACAAGCATACGGTTAACACTTAATTTTCAGCTGCATTTTGCACATGTAGTTATGTAGGTATTTATCATGCTCCCTTATTATTACTGTTATTAATCTCCCACAGGAGGTTAAGATGTAGGGCTTAAATAGCAACAGCCCTTTTCACCTATTTATGCTGTATGTTAACATTCAGTGCCATTGGAATTAGGAAATTGAGTTAAAATGCTTGAGCCCTAGAGAGCTGGTGGTTTGTTGGCTTGAGATCCTGCTAGGAGGAGGAGTAGAGAAGTGAGGCTGGGTGCACTGGGTGAGTTGTTCCCAGCATGGACTAGTAGGTCAGTCCTGTACTTGCTAGGCAAAGCTGCAGATGTGAGCACGGGAGGAGGCTGGGCGCTCAGACTCCCAGCTGGGATCTTCCACCCTGTGTCTTACTGCAGTACTGAGAAGGCAGTGGGGTTGCTAATATTGTGTAGATTGTAAAATTGATTTTTATTTCCTGTTGTCAGCATTACCCCTGAGACTCTGTGTCTGCCTTATCCCTGCTGCTAAGCAGTGCTTTACTCCACGAACACTGCCAGGGAAATCTGAGAACTAGAATAAGCCAGTATTTTGAAATGGAAAAAACAAAACAAAACAACAAAAAAAAGGCAGTTCTGGCAACTGGTCCCTGCCAGGGGTAGAATAATGTAACAGCTGATATAAAACAGTATTAATATAGAATGAAAGTATCAGGAATGCCAGCCCATATGGAGGCATGGAAAATAGGTCCTGGCAAACAAACCTCATTTTCTTTTTAGCAAGATTTTGAGGTGTAAAGCTAATGGCATTTAGTTTTGTAAACCTCAGTGACTCAAGTCATTCTGTGAGGTACTGAGTTAGCTCTAACCTTACTTTATTTAATAAGACCATCGCTTTTTAAATTCAGTTCTTTACAGTAATACCAGTGATAGCCTGGGGCTTGTCTGGATAAACTTTTGCTTGGGGATGGGAAGGAAGGTTCATGGGGAAAAGTCCTCTGCTAACTAATGCTGATATTGCAGCTAGGCCAATATCTGACTCAGTGAGGGAGATGTTTCCTCCCCAGATTAACAGTGCTCCTCTACAGCACTTCTGGGCAGTCCTGATGATGAGCCAGAAATTAGAAGTGATTGCAGCTAGTTTTTCTTGAACTTGTTTAACTATCCAGCTGATTTCTAAGGTTTTTATGGAGTATCTGTGAGGCATAAACAGAGTATGCTGGTGGGAGCTGAAATCTCTGTATTAGCCAGGAGCTCTCTGATGGCCTCTGAGAGAGGTGAGCAACGTGGAGGGAGAGCGAGAGAACTGCCTGTGAAAGGTGAGCATATAAGACTGTGTCAGGGGAGGAAACCTCCAGACTAACTGCAGCATGTTTGCATGGTCTCTGTAGCAAATCAGCTGGGAGAATGGGGCTGGTGAGTTCAGCAAACAAGTGTTTTACTTGTCTTTGAGTGCAGCAAGCAGACAGGCTCTGCAAATCACGAGAAGTGGTTGGTAATGTTGCAGTTCTCCCCCGAGAACATGAAGGAGGGGTATGTTTATTGAGTCTTTTTTGCGATATTTCTGGTCGTACAATCTGTCAATTCTATTGTTAATCTACAGAAGCTCCAAGCTCAAGCATTTCTTTTCAGGATGATAATAACCATGGAAAGTGCTAGCTGTTATATCAGCTGTGGAACCTGCTCTTCCCCATGCACCGCCATCTGCAGTCTCCTTTATCAACGTCTCTCTCAAGTCTTAAGGAAGTAAATACACTCGAAATTACACTCTCCTTATTTAAAAAAACACCAACCAACAACCCAGTCCCTTAAACCTTGTATTTTATAACAGGCCAATGAACTACTTTTCTTCATGCCCTAAGGGCAGGATATTGAAGTTGGAGTGTTTTTTTCATATATTGCATTGCATTTTTATTCTAATTCTTTTCTTTGTCTGGTCATAAACCCCAGAAACAAGATGGCCCTGCATCAGGCGCATTGGCAGGCTCCTCGGGCCTGTGTGCTGGCATTTTGAAGTTTCCTTAGGCCTTGTGGTTAAGCTACAGATGCACTGTCTAAGCTGCCTTGTCCTCTGTTCAACACACTGTTCATGCTCTACTGTGTGTTTGGTTGTGCTATCTTACATTCTTGCTGTCAGCTTAGCAAGCTGATGCCAGTTGTATCATTTGGACTTGTTTTCCTGTTAGCTCAGTCACCCAAGTCAAGATAGACACACAGAGCCAAAAGAAATGAGATTTGTGGGTCAGATTATTCACGTTCTGCATGGTGCAATATAAAATCCTGTCTCTACTAAAAAAACCAAAACCAAACAATAAAAATTGAGCGAATACTTTATTCAGAAGTTGTTGCTGGAACTGTTCTGCAAGGAGGCTGATCAAAAACTTGATAGTTTATCATGAGATTAGGAGAATAGCTACTGCCTGGTTTGTGCTTTGATCCTAATGATCAGTGGCAAACCCAAGGTTGGGAAAGGATTGTCAGGAGGAATATTTGAAAATTCATCCTGTGTCGTAGAATATATTCTTGGAAGATCAAAGGAAAAATTGTCAGGGAATGGTAATGTTGGTACCACTGCTAATTCAGCAGGACGCTGAGGACAGAAGACACATCTCTTTCAGCCTGGAACCACCACGTGAGCGATACTAACTTACTACTGCAGTATTGTGGCCTGCAGGATCCTGAGCCAGAGGACTGTTTAAAAGATTAATTGTCTGGAAAGCATTCGTTACCTGAAATCTTATCTCTGCTGCTTGACTTTCAGATAAATAAAGTGTTGGCTTCTTTGCACTTGAGATGATTTTTCAGGCTGGAAACACTCCATTTCCCCAAGTACACAAAAAGCGTGCTTGTTTATAACCAAATATAATGTTATAAAGGATGGCATGGAATAACGAGATAGATACAACCTCCCATGCTTAATGTTTTCTTCACCACATCTTCTCCACTGTCTTGAGCAGACGTCCTAGTTTTCAGGAAGCCATTTTCCCTGAAAATCTCTGCATTTATTAGATATATGCAAGAGTAGCATAGGTACTATTCATGAAAAGGCTATCAATATCTTCTTTGTTTATTATGCATTTCACCTGTAAGGTTTCTGGCATGCTCAGGGCCATGGGAAGATAGGAGGTTGTTTGCAAAAATCATGGTCCCTCTGCAGCTTTCTTTTATAAGGCAAGGAGAATTATTAATGTTGCTGTCTTAGTCCGTTCCCTGTAAGATAATAATATCACACCTTTTCTAGTACCAGGAACTTTATTGGAACAAACAAAATTTGCTTTGGGAATCCCTAGCTTTAACAGAGCCTATTCATTATTCTTCAGTTATTCTTCTAAAAGCTGTTGGGTTTTAAAGCACTTTGCACCACTCTGGAACTGGTTGCAGAGCAATCAAGTGGAGGGTAATTTACTGTCATATTCATTACTTTTTCAGCTCTTTTAGAAGCTGTTTCTCAGCTATACCTGCAGTATGCCTCAATATCACTTACTGCTTTCAAAAAGTATGTGAGACAAGTCCTGCGTTCATCTGTATGTGCTAACATACAGGCTCCACTGTGAACGAGAGCGACACGGATCCTGTTCAGACCATCACCTTATGTTTCAGAGAACTCAGTGGTACCAGAGTATGACAGCATTTTAAATCCCTTTTGCTCATTTACAACAATCTTTCCACTTTATGGTGAGAGCTGATGACCTCTGTTAAACAGTGAGCTTGGCGAGTAAAGAGATCCGTCACAGATGAACATTCCTAAGAACTCAGGGATCTGAGTTTGCTCTTGCGCAAATGTTGGTGGCCAAAGATATCCAGAACCAGTGTGTCAGACATGCAGGTTTTTTGCCATTGTGTTTTTATGAATTATTATTTTATTTTATTTGAAGAAAATAAAAAAAAGATGTTAGTAATTAAATTTGAATAAAAATCCTACTAAATAGTAGGATGCACTACTGTGTAGTGTACCAGCCATTCAAATCAACTATTGCATTGTTTACTAAGAAAAAACCCCTCTTCTACTTCATCCTTCTTGGTATTTCTGTTTAACTTTTTATTGGCAGGCATAAAACAAGAAAGCACATAAGTCTTTTTCCTGCATACCAACATCTCCTGTCTCAGATCTTCTGTATGACTTTTAACTTCTGTTTGCTTTGTAGGACGCATTTCAATAGCGTGAGTAGCAGAATTTCACATGTGATTTATTTTTCCAAGTTTTAAAAATAAACCAACCCTCCCCCCCCTATCTGCTCAGTTTAGTTATGGAAATTTATACATGAATGGAAAAAGGAGAAATTTCAATATACGTGACTAATAAATTAGCAGCCTGTGCTCCAGAGAGAAATGGAAAATTGCAGCATTAAATCAATTTTATATGGTAACATACCAAAACAACAGATTGTTTGGGGTACTCGAGGTAACCACCTTTCCCTGGTAATATATGATTGCCAGTAACACTTAGCCACACATTCTTCATCAAGTTTATAGTGAAAATTTCTGACAGTGGCAGGTGAGGAATTAGTTTTAAGGATGATGTCCTTCTGGTGGCTCACGCTGAGAATGATATTATTTATATTAACTGGCAAAATAGCCTGGCAGCACACAGGCAATTACCTCAATTTTATGTTTAGTGCTCTTCTCATAAATCTATGTAATGATGGCATCTCTGTTATGAGCTTACATTAACTTACTGGTTACAGTAATTGTATTGAAACAAGTAAATGTCCACTCTGTGATAAAGGAAGTACAGTTACGGTATTCCAAATAAATAATTGCCTGAAATATATATATATTTCAGAATGGGGCTTTATGAAAGGAAACTTAAACTGCACAACTAGATAGAGCTTAGGTAGTGATCTTTCCTGCATGTGTGACTTTGTTCTCCATAAGGATTTGGTATCAAGAAGGCAAAGAGGACATTGTTAATTTCTTTTTCTGCTAGATCCTGTCCTGAAAGATGTTATTTAAAGTCATTAGTGGATGCAAAGCAAAACAAAATTTGTGTCACCCTGGTATTGCCAAACAAGCTTTATACTCCATAATAGCTCAGTCTGAGGCCATCTCTTAGAATACATTGGCAGAAGACCTGTTGTTTATCGTGTTCTTTCCTGAGGCATTTGCTACTGTCCACTGTCAAAGATAGACCACTGGTTTGACCCAATACAGTTGTTTTATCATGTGCTACAGTAAGAGAAACTGCAGAGGTTTCTCTGTGTGTTATGTTTGATATGAAGCTGGAATGTACAAAAGTGTACATCCAAAGTGTCAGGCCAAGTAATCACTGACATCACACTCCAAGTATAAAAAACATTGTGTTTTATTAGCTAATACATATGTTGTTTTCTTACAACATACAAAATCTTTCTTTGGGCATCCTGGTCAGATGGGAAATGTGTCCTTGTACCCTTTCAAATATTCCTGTATTAGTTAATAAAGAGGAACTGTAGCTTCTACTGTCTAAGGTGAAAAGTTAAGTTCAAAAAATATGTTCTTCTTCCATGAACATTAGAAATTAATCCTAATGTGCTGACCTTGTCTGTGCACACTTAAAACAGAGCCATTAAGGTAAAAATAGCTTTTGAATTAGCCAATTTGATAGCCTACCTGACCTGCTAAGTACCTGCAAAAAATTAATTCAGGTATTCTCTGTCCAGAGTGCTTTATTATCTGAAAGCAACTGCTGTCAATAGATTTTAGCAGAAAACATTTGAAAAATTCAGCAAACATCGGTTCTAGGGCATTTGACTTACAATTCACGTGTGCCAAAATCACTGCAGAGTGAAGCAAAGAAATCAGGTTTGCCACAAGCAGTGAATGAGACAGACCACTTGAAGACCCTCTGTGTTGGCTTGGTGCTTGTTTACTTGTGAGTAGTTCTGAATAGTTTCGGTGCTCGAGACAAGTTTGCAAGCGTGGTATTTGAGGAACACTGCAGTTCATGGGGACTATCACTGACAAAGGTTTTGAGGCCCAGACTTTTAATAAGCAAACACATTGGTAGCTATGAGCCAGCCAAAAATAGCTTCTCCTTGCCGATATCATCAGGTATTTTTAACATCCCTTCTGATCTCACTGCTTGATAATGTCCCTACAAAGTTGCACTTATGGGTTGATTCAGTAAGGTCATTCAGCATGGCTGGAAATGCTCTCTCATTGCCAGGGGTTATGCCACGAGGGGCTGGCAGCTCTGGAAATAGTGTGGGAGCCTCAGGTATTCCGAATATGTGAAAGGAGTGTGGAAGTACCTGCCTTGATCTCCTTCCAGCCATGCTGTTCACATAATGGCTTAAGAAAGCGCATAAGCCAAGGATGCTGCCTCTCTTTTAGAGGTTTGGGAATTCACAGGGATTTCGGCTGTCAGATGAGTCCAGTGATGGAATTCTAGCTGTTACCCCTCACTTTCTGAGTGGCAGCTGGCAGGAAAAGATGAATGTCACAGGACCAAGCTGAAGGATTTGGTCTGTGTGTTCTGGACAAGACAGATTCAAATAAGCAGAAGAGAGAGAAGATGGAAGTGGTGACATAGATATAACAGTAAAGAGAGAGGGACCGAATTAAAATCCACATATCTTAGAAACCAGAGGATTATTTTTCATTTACTTCTGTCTGATAGTAATAATAAAAATAATATTATGGTCCCAACATCAATGGAAGGAATGTCACTGTGATCCTTCAACTAGTCAAATGACACAGGTTAGAAATAAAAGTTACTGTCTGCTTTGACATGTGTAAATTTTCTCCCTTAAAGAGTACCTTCTGAAAGTAAACTTATCTCTCCTAAGCAGGAAAGCAAATTCAATATCCCACAGCATTCGGAGATACTGTGAGGTTATTACTGTAACATATTTATCATTTCATCAGGAAATGTTATTCACCAAACTGTCTGGGCCTCTTCTCGTCACAAGAATTTGTCTCTGAACTAGCAGCATGACAGGACTCCACAAACTCAACTCTATGCAGTGGCTGGTCCTTTCCTCGTTTGTCCCTGTCTCAGTTATGTTTCTTGCCCTAATCAAATGAAGGACTTCCTCCTCTAGGAGATCCTGTCTTATAAAAGATCCCTTGGTTACTTTAAAAATTCCACATTACTCAAACGACTGGCTTACATCTGTATTACTACATGTGATTTGAAAAGTTACTGCATTTTTATTCGTGTGCCTTGAGCCTGCCAGTCTCACAAATGAAGTGGTTCTTACAGCTTTTTTTTTTTTTTTTTCTTTTGTCCTATGTGTACTGACAGACACCAGCCCGAAGACAAAGTTAATGGGCAGGTATGCTGAAGGCAAGAGTTCTTTGGCTTGCAGTCAAGATATTGTACAAATAGGATAGGGAATAATAGTATGTGGTACGTAAATTCCTGTAAATTCCTCACATCCATTTTGGAGCTACATTAAACTGCAATAGCATCATTATCTTTACCCTTGCTAGCATGTCTCTGATGGCAGTAGCCCAAAAGCTCATGCTGGAGAAAGAGAGTACTGAGAAACGGTAAGTAAAAGGTGAAATAAAAAGAGAGTATTGGCTGGAGCTGTGGTTGCCAAGGTAGAGAAAGAAAAGCCTTTGAGCTGGAGATGGCATTGAAAGATAAGCAGGTGGACCTTCACACATGAAAAGTAGAGCAAGGAGAGTATTCCTTCCAAACAGCATCATTGCTTCCAGTTTTCAAATCATTGAGATCCTCAAAAAAGATTGCAAGAGGAAAAAGTAGAGAATTGGAAGGGGTAGTTATGCAGCTTGACTCTGAGAAATGACTCAAGAGTCACACAGTGCTTTCCAGAAGAAAATAAGGTAACTTGAAAACTAGATCAGAGAGAAAGGGAGCTAAAAAATAAATAAGAAGCAGACAAAATTAAATGTGACTTAAAAATAGCCAGGGGATTGAAGTCCTTTTTTAATATTACTGTTAGCAAGAAATGGAAAGAAAATGAAGGCTCGGCAATTAGAAGACAATTGAGATCGTGTAAGAGCAGCTATTGATAAAATACAGATTTGGGAGTACTTGGAACACATAAACAGTGGCAAATCAATCATTCCAGATGATGCTTAATTACTGAAACTCTCTGAGCATCTAGCCACTTAGAAAAACCACTAGCAACTGGGATGGCATCAGAGACTCAAGAAAAGAAAATACATTATCCAGCTCCAGGACAGAAAAAAAGAAGAGTGATAACAGTAATTACTATCCAGTAAGGACAGCAAGTAAGATACGTGTGCTATGCGATAAAGCTATAGAAAAAGACAGTGTGGTTTCAGTATGCTTTCATGAAAGGATCACAACACAGAGGAAAGAGCCAGCAGTTTATATCAAAGTTTTGTTTAATTTTTCATCCATATGTGTTCTTACTATATTGACAAATGAAAGCAACGTTTCAAAGGTGAACAAGAGAAATTACTGTGGTCTGGAGAAATCATTGTCAGGAAAGATGTAAAGAGCTAAATATGTACAGCAGTTTAAGACTGATTTAGAGGTGAAAATTCAACAAGAAATGACTACTTGGAAGATTTGAACACTAGGGTGAAAGAAGACCAGATATAAGTCCTTATAGGAGCTTGTTAGGTCACAGAAGATGGATCTTTTGATGTGAGAATTTAGTAGCTGGACCACAAGTGAAAGGTAATAATAAATGTCTAGGTAATAAATTAGCAGGATGCCAGAAAGATTATTATTAAACCTTTTCTTATACAAAATGATGTGGGAGAGACAATTGACAGCACCTGATGTCATTAAATGATGGTAGTAAGGAAGAGGAGAAGAGGAAATGGAAGATGTATTTAAAGGCTGAGTGAGAATAACAGAAAATGAAATGGTAGAAGGAGATTGCAAGGATGGAATTAGAAACTCAGAAATAAAACAGAACAAAAGAACACGAAAGGGAAGCAAAATACGCAACTTTTTTTTCAGAAAATGAGGAAAATTAGGCTTCATCCCCTAGTTTTTAAAATGTAATTCATCACATTTCATGGAAAGGTGTTGGTATACTTTGTGATGCAGAAAACTGACAAGACTTAGTATCTTGGAAGACACAAGGATGGAAGAAAAAGCAAATCTGATGAGTGATTGCAATGCAGGAAAAGAGCTAAAGCAGCACGTACAACATGGGACAGAACAGCATAAAATAACTTGGTGGAATATAATGGCACCTTTTCTAGTCTTTTTTTCAGCAGTAAGGCTGCCTGCCTTTCCAAGCACATTGTCCTCACAAGAGACTCACACATAGGGAAGCTCCAGTTAAGAAACAGGAGAAATCCTAGGAACAGAAGACCGATCAGCTTAAAGTGAAATTTCACAAGAGTTAATAGGTCTGAATCCTGGGTTTCAAAGAAGTCAGTCATTTCAGGCTATATTTAACTCGGTTGGAATCAGCAGTAATTCCGAGAAGGCCTGTTACAGAATGCACATAATGGGGTGAGATTTTGGGCCCTTTGGTTTATCAGCAGGGAAGATAAGATTTCATGCACTGTATGTTTGCAGACAATTCCGAGTGATTTAGGGTGGTCTTAGAGTTTATAACGAGTAATTAAATGAAATGAAGTAAACAATCAATGATCTTGACTATCTTTTTTTTTATGGCTGCAATATTTTCCAAGACAAACTGGCCTCCTGAGGAAGAAATACGTCATATCTCATGCGACATCTAAACCTGGACTTAGCAAAGTGCCAGAAAATGCCCTTTTAAAAGATAATCCTGTCCTGACAGATGGATGGAGTGGATAGTAATAATAATAATACTTTTTATTGATATATGATCTCCTTATAACAGATAATAGCTCTTTTTGTTTTTAATTTATCCAAGTCCTGCAGTTCAATATAATACATCTACTGAAGTCATGGGGGATTGTACAGACAATCCTGAGGGCAGAATTAGTCCCTGCTATTCTATCGTGCTTCTCTCTTTTAGTTTGGGTGTCTCCTCATGTTTAGAGTGTTTAAATTCAATCATACTCAGGCATGTCCTTCTCATCTTGGACATAAGGATTTCAAGCATGAAAGCAGTCGACCCAAAATCAGAAGTTTTATGAATCCGTGTTCAGTAATGAAAATGCATTCTAAAGGATATGACGATGAGCTAAAATATCAGTTTCAATGAAAACAAAAGTTCTTTTAAAACGTTTCAGTGCATCTGAACACAGCGTGACATGGGCTAATTTATTTGTCATTTTTAAGCCTTTAGATCTGCACTGGGCTTTTGCTCGTCACAGTCTCCCAGAAGACTCAGATCCATTTCTTATAGAAGGTATATACATGTCAGTAGTAGATCAGAGAAAACAATTGTGAGTCATGGTAGAAGGAATGGGACTGTTGACTCTGCAGTTCTGTTGATTTGATGATCCAGAGAGCTGAGATGTGGTTGAAACATGAAGTCTGGAAGACTCTTAGAGTTGATCAGCTTTGCTCTGAGGTTGTTCACCTTGCTAGTAAAGCTTTTATTGCAAATAAGTGAGTATTCTATACTTAAGATTAAAGAAAGAGACTAGAAGGTACATTTCTGAGTATTTAGCAGATGCAGAATTACCTTACCAATTGTATGAATTTCCTCTTTTTTTTTTTTTTTCTTTTTAATCAGAGCAGGCATTTGCTTGAATTGTTGGGCTAATGTCACAGCAGAGAGGATCTAAATTTATAGGGTCTTAAGAAGTTAAATCTTAAGAAGTTAATTCTTAAGCAGCTAATGTCTAAGCTTTTTAAGTTTCCTAATCAGAGTGGATGTAGACTCTGCATATAATGAAAAAAGCTGAAGGAAAAGGAGGGTTGTGAATAGAAACCTTTCTACTGAGCACAACAAATTCCAGGAAAGGAAGGAAGAAATCCTAACTCTCAACTGTTTGAGGAATCTTACACAGCAATTTACATAGCTTTTGGCTCAAAAGCAGGAGTACTTTCTCAAAGAATTATTGAGATGACATTCAAGCCTTGTATTCTAAAATCTCACTGTATCATTCCCTCAGAATCTGCTCTTTTAAACTTTTCCAAATGGAATATTGTGTTTTGGTTTTCTGCGACGTTGGCATTACAGGCAAACCATGTGCAGGCAGCTGGATTGTCTTTGCCTGAGGCACCATAGGCCCAGCTATAAGGTGGCTCATTTTGAGGTGCCTGTGAGTGAACTTGAAATTTAGAGTGAAGAGATGCCACTCACAAGTAGATAACTTAAACCAGGAACCTCAGCTAACCTCTTCTACACTAAATAACGTAATGGGTACCTGTGAGAGAGCAGAGTGGCATACGGTGTAACCAGGACTTCTACACACACCATTTGTGAAACGGACTCAGGACTGCTGTTAGAGTAGTATTTGCACTTAACAGGTACCAGACTGCTCTGAAAAACTGGCTCATCATTTCAAGTTTAAAAACAATCTTATGGGAACTCCTTAGAAGTCCTTATGAGTTATACTCAAAATAAAGCAGAGTATCTTTGGGTGTAAGAGCATCTGTTTGTGATGTATTTAAGAAAATCCATTTAAACTGAGGGGTAAACCATCTGGCCTTATGAGCCTGCTAAACCCTGCCTTTGTTGTAATATGGTCTGAAAGAGAGGGTTACCTAAGATAAACTTGGCCAGCTGGTACTGATGCAGCTGCAAGGGTTTGGCTGTGCCATGCCCAGACCCTCCAGCTGTGACCTGTCTCAGCCATGCCAGCACATGTCCTCTTATTAAAGCCCCATCTTGCCTTTGCTGTTCCAGAAGAAATTCTCATTTCCCTGGGAGATTTTCCTGATGAAACGCTCAGGGTCTTGCTGATGTGTGCAGTTCTGTTCTGCTGAATCTTCCCTAGCGCAAGTATCTCACACAGTTTTAAAGAACAATGCACTACTTCTTTGCTGTAAGGTAAAGGTTTAACACTAGTTTCCAAAGAAATTCCCTGAGAAAAATTTTCATGGGATTGCAGTCATAATTTTATGGGTATTTTAAGCCCTGGTGATATTACTATAAGAAGCATGCCATGCAGGATCAGATCACAGAAGAAACATGTTCACAAATACTTATAAGCATACAGAAAATGTTTAAAAAATGACTGTATTTATATTTATAAATCAACTATATTTGGGCAAAAATATAAAAGATGGAGTTTCCAGAAATTATCTCTGGATATATCTGCTGTGGGTAATATTTAATAGAGAGGCACTGGTCTCATTTTTGGATAAACAAAAGCACGGCTCCCTTAAATTTGGAATAATTGTTCATTCATTTCTGAATTCCATGACAATTAAGGGAAATAACAGTTTTAAAATCTGCATCAATCTTGGTTAAAACACTGGTGATTTCACAACCAGTGAAACCATAACTTCTACTCCAACGTCAGTGTTCCAGAAACCTCAGATACTGGATCAGATCCTAAAGTGCTTGATTACTATTTTTATGCAATCAATAGGAATGCTGCTTGCACTCAGTAGTTTGTTGGCATAGCTAGAATAAGGCATATTCGATGGCTGAGAAAGACAGAAGAAAACAATCTAAGTTGTGCAGCTGTAAGATTAAAAACTGCTTTTCAAAGTGCAATAAGCTTACCCTTCTCTAATGAAATGAATAGCACTATGAGATGACAATTATCATATTTCAGCCAATACTCAGAATACAAGATTATTCATTTGTTGTAGGCAACGTGTTTGTAAAATTTAGCCAATTCTGTCATTCTACTTGGATTGTTAGCTTTTGTCATTGCTCTTTAAAAAGGTAATTACATTCAGAGAAATAAAGATCCAACTAAAGCATTTCATGTTTTAAAAAACTGAGAATCATAGAATCATTAGGGTTGGAAAGGACCTCTAGGATCATCGAGTCCAACCTTCATCCTAACATCTGTCCATCCACTGGCCCATAGCCTCAAGTACTACATCCACTCTTTCAAACACCTCCAGGGATGGTGACTCCACTGCCCACTGGGCAGCCTGTTCCAGTGCCCAGCCACTCTCTCAGTGAGGAATTTCTTTCTAATCTCCAATCTAAACCTCCGCTGATGCAACTTGAGGCCCTTTCCTCTCATTTTATCGTTAGTAACTTGGGAGAAGAGACCAACACCAGCCTCCCTACAACCTCCTTTTAGGTAGCTGTAGAGAGCAATAAGGTCTCCTCTCAGTCTCCTCTTC
>JAAGNO010027410.1:35326-49631 GCA_033439905.1 Ceryle rudis
CCAGGATGCCATCGGCCTTCTTGGCCACCTGGGCACACTGCTGGCTCACGTTCAGCTGGCTGTCCACCAGCACCCCCGGGTCCCTTTCTGCCAGGCAGATTTCCAGCCACTCTTCCACTTGGACAAAACCAAACCACAGGCCAATCCTTCACATCTTTCATTGGTGCTGTATATGAAGATTAATGATGCGATACTTGGACTTACTTAGATAAAATGACCAGGCTTTCATACAAGAATGTTCTAGTTAGAAGAGGAGCCATATTTAAATAGGTAGTAAGGACAGCTTAAAATTACAGTTGATGCAAACCCAGGAGTCAGTTGTGGAACACAAAAACTGTGTTCTGGCATAAATCAGTAACTGCTGATGTGAATAAGCATTAAGGCTGGAAGATCTTACCCTTCCTTTCAGGAAGCAGTTCTCCAGCCTGTTTCTTTCTTAAGAACTTAATAAAACCATCTCAGAAACTGGAAAAACCATAACCTGAACTCTGTCATGCTTAATTTGACTCCTTTCTAACATAGGCATCTTCCTAGATGACCCATTTGCTGGGTTTGCTCTGCCTTGGCATGTGTTCTTTTTTCTTTTCTTCCCCCCCCGCTCTTTACTTGGAAAGTGGTTTTGCTCAGCTGTTATTTCTATTCTTTGCTTAAAATAGTGTTAAGAATCTGTAATTACAGTGATGGAATAAAGTTAAGAGTGAAATGACAGTATTAATTCCCAGGACAATTACTGGGCTAAGTCAGCCTCTAAGCTAGAGTCCTTGAAATTCCATATGGATAAAATGAACGTAGGTTTATGTCAATAAACTAACTCTTGGGTACAGATTCCCTGGGAGCTTTCTAGGTCCAGGAGTGTTGGCTCACAGCCTAGTTCAGTCAGGGATGTAGAAGGGTGGCACAGAGCTTCAGTTTCTGCACTGACCTCCAGAGGTGTGCTTAGCTGCAGTGGGACCTGTTCAGATGGGCTGTGAGAAAAAAAAGTGAGAAGTTCAGATCATTCCCTCTCCTGCACTATATTTTCAGCACAACAAACAGAGCAGTTGTGACTTTTAAGCAAGGAGACAACCTAAGAATCTGTCCTGCCTAAGTGTCTGTAAAATGATGAGCAATCAGGGCATCAACAAATGCTTCATGAAGATCATGGGGCTCTTAGTGATTTTTTAAGCCTTCTGGTATATAAGACTGTGGTCAGCAGTCAGCTGTGATACACTGCTTGCATCAGTCTTTGGTAACACAAAGCCAGAGCATGCATGTTTGGCACAGCCTGTGTGTCAGAAGGCAATGTCCTTTCTGAATTCACTCATATCTTACACGTACAGTCTCTGTGTGTCTTCGTCTGAGTGTAGGGGCTGCATTTCCTTCCCTTCCCAAAGCACAACAAAGCGCATTTCTCACCATGGCATCCCAGGCACTAATAGTACAATTGGCCCTTGCCTGTTGGACTGGGGGAAACCTCTGCCTGGCTATTCCCAACAGGAGCCGTAGTTAGACTGGCTGCATTGCTTGAGTTCATACTTCACATCCATCCGTAGGTGGCACTCTAGAAAAAACCCAGCAATCTCAGAGACAAATGTAATTATGCCTTATGACATTTAAATGCAAACTGTTGTGGATAGAGGTGATTAGGTGCTGAAAACATGTTTTTCTCCTGACATTGAATAAAGCAGGTAGCACATGGCTATATTTCATGGGTGAATGTTCACAAATCAAACTGAATTTGAACCGGAGAAAACTCTTGTAGGGGGAGAAAACTGCATCTAGATTAAGGATTTAATATATATCTGGTCTAGTTGAGGATGTCCCTGCTCACTGCAGGGTGGTTGGAATGGATGACCTTTAGAGGTCCCTTCCAACCCAAGGCACTCTATAATTTTATGATAATATATGTCCTGAAACTATGAAAGACAGGACCATATTTTTTCACGTATTTATATCAATATCAACAAAAAACAGTCTCCTTTAAGATTTTTCATTCTACGTACGTGATAGTGGGTTATCATTTGAGTCCAGAAAAAACTCCACCTTGGCCACCAGAGGGCAATGGTTTCTTCTGGTCCTCAAAACCAGAAGTAATCTATTTTGAGTAAGAGTCAGATGTTAATACAACCCCCTGACATTTCTGAGCATTTAGTATGGATACTTTCACCTCTAAATGCAAAACTTGCTGCTATTTGTAGTGACTCAAAATTCTTCACTTGTGAGAGTTAATTGGTGTATGTGAAGCAACTTTGGTCTTTTCGGTTCATTTTTTTAGGTGCAAATGTCCACAGCACAGAACTGACAGTTGGACCCTGTTCTGACAGGTCAATTAAGATAAAATGAAAACATTTATGGGAAAAGCAGGCAACATATAACATGAAAAAGCGGTGTCTCAATACTCAAGGATTAAAAACATCTATTCCTTGGGTTTCCTTTATCACTAGCATTTATGTTTATTTACGTGTCTATCAGTCTACACACAACCACCTGAAACTCTCTACAGTTAGACTGAATAGGTTTCATTTTTACTAAAGAGCATATGAAAATTATACCTGATACCTGAATGTCAATTAATTTGAATAAGATTTATCCCTATTATATGCTGCCCATCGAGTTATTTTTTTCTAAATGGATTTTGAGATGTTATCATAGTTTTCAATTAAAATTTTAGGAGGAAGTTAGAAACTGTTCAGGGAAAAAACTATTGATGGATATTATCTCTGTCTTGTAAACAAATTTCATGCCAAAATGAAGATTTAGCAGACAAGCTGCCAGAAAGCTGCTGGCTTTCTTGCCACAAAGCTCCTAGAGATACCACAGTGGTCAGCAGATTTGCAGCCTTTTCAGATTTTTAAGGTATTTTGGGGGAAGGCACTCTTTAAGCACGCATGACTAATGGATTCAGCCTGAACAATGTTTATTCATCTTGGCCTGTTCTGCAGTTTCTGAGTGGTCAGATGTCCCATTGTGGTGGCCAGGCTCCCAAAAATCAGGCTGCTTGTCTCAAGTAGAGCACACATATGGACGTCCTTTGAGATAGATTCTTAGTATTTTGGTGGAATTATGAACTTGAGCTATGTGGAACAGATATAAATAGGACCATCAAGGTTTCTCCAGTATGCCCCTGCTGTTTCTATTTGCACCATCTACAAGAACTTCTACAGACAGAAGGGCGGAATGTGTCTGCAAAAGAATGAAGATTTAGCATCTGCTTTGGAGCAGATGCTCAGCATCATGTGCTACCCAAATTAGCTGGCCATCAGCCTCAACCTTGCTGGAGTCAGCTCCTGTCCTAATATTTGAAAGAACAACCCTTTGCAGTAGGAACTCTTGCTGAGTGACCTGTGGATTTATTAATTACAAATCAAGCTGAGCTGTCACATGAGCCTTCTGTTCCTGTGTTCAAAGCTATAAAAGTTTTCACTTTGTAAGTACTGATTGCAGCTAACATACTTCATGAGATCCTTCGTTCTAGAAACACATCAGTGATAGTGAGGTAAGTTTGGAAAAGTATTTGTTGCAGAGAAGCTTAACAGATTGCTGGAAAAAAAGAGAAGAGCAAGTATTTAGACTATGAGTGATTTTCAGATTTACCAAACACAGTGATTTGTAGCTGACACGTCAGGTTTGAAATCTTTAGCCTTCTTTGTTACCCAAGACTCAAGTCTGCATAAGACAGATTGGGTCATCCTCAGCCAGGCTGTGTGCGCAGCCCCAGCGCACATCGATTTAATTCTATGTAACCTGATTCATAAATTTTCCACATGAAAGGAGTAATGAACGCTGTTTGCAAGCGTTCTGAAGGGGAAGCCCCAAATGCTGGGAAATCTCTTCCAGGGATGTAGCTGGTTTTCTGCTTTCATGTTAATCCCATAATGCAGTGAGCCAGGAAAGGCAGAGCACTAAATACCGGTGTCCTGGTAAGAGCCTGATGCAAAGGAGGCAAGTAGAGAACAGAGAGGGCTCTAAGTGGCTGCTTTATTGAATTCTTCATGTATCCTGCAGAGGTTACAACAAATCAATTTGTGAAATACCCCAGTTTGTTTCACTCCGCTGAAAAGCTGTTCAAACCTGGAGGGATCAGCTTAGTTGATTTTAAATTATGAGCATTTGACAATGTAGAATGAGAAGAGTGTAAAGGTAACTTGATCTGTCACTCGATCACTATTGATTCTTGTCCCCTCAACCCAAAAAAGCCAGGTAACAGCTGCAAGTTTAGGTGGTTCACAAAATGCCATCACAGACTAAGGCCATTGTGACACTTCATCACAATGTACAACCTTAAGAGTGGCCCAAAACTACGGAAAATAACAATGAGTGAGTAGGAAATCTCAGTCTCTAAAACCATCACAAATTAGGAGATATTTTAAAAGTGGGATTCTCTGAAAGTTTTCTTTAATTTGTGAAGCATTTGCTTTTAAACAAAAAAAACTGCTTTAAAATCTGGCTTGGTTTGCAGTCTGTGTGGCAACTGAAAGATGAAATTTTATTTCAAAACTAAACTGAAAACAGGATTTGTAGGCAGCGGAATACCATTTTCTGAAATTCTAATCACTGAGACTGTTGGAAGGATTAGGATTATTTTATTCACAGGAGCTTTAGGTACAGGATATCTGTGATAATCAGGCTGTTGTTAGGTGCTGAGAAGAATATATTTCATACATCTAATTTTCTTCATGTAAGTCTGAAAATACTGATACAGGCTGATAGCTTGGAATGTCTTGTCACATCATAGTTTAGACTGTAGGCCAAATCCTGTTCTCCTAAATCCTGCCTGAACCACAACTCAAGCATGTGAATTCCCCGTATACCTCCAACAGCAATTCAGCCATCCAACCTGCATGTATAATCTTTTAAATACATTTTTGCTTGTCAAAAAGTTCCTGTGGCATCTGAAGTATGCTATAGAATCAAAAGAATCATTTGGGTTGGAACAGAACCCTAAAATCTTTGAATACAACTGTTAACCTCACACTGCCAAGACCACCACTAAACCTTGTCCCTAAGTGCCACATCTGCATGTGCTTTGGAGTGCTTCTGTTGCCCACAAGCATTCAGACACATTATTTTCTCAAAAGCTGGGTTTCTCAACTTCATGTCTGTTCAGATTCAGGCTGCTTTCTGAGCCAGAAAAGCTGTCAAAATCAGTAGTGGGTGAAGCTGTAACTAACTTTGTGGTGGCACACCCTAAATAATAGCAAAGTGGAAAAAAACCTCTTTCCTGAGGATGGGACCTGCTAGAAGTGCAAGAAAGAGAAAAGGGACACTGTGAGTCCTCCTTAGCCTGGCCAGGACCTGTCCACCTATTTCCTTCATCTTTTGGGGGCGGTCTTAATGTACGAGTTGCATTTAAACCTAGTCACTGATTACACTGAAGTTCAGCAGGCACCAGGAATATATATACACCAGTGCCTAAATTAGTCATTCTGGGGGTGGGCTTATATTCTGTAACAAAAAAAAAGGAGCAGATTAAAGTAAATCGTGTTAAGAAGTAGATTCAGAATATTAACTATGCATTAACATCCTGGATACTTAATTTAAAAAGCTTAAAGCTTTTCTCTAAAAAGCAAGACAACACAGAAACCCTCAGGGATTCCTGACACTTTTTAATGATAGCAAAAATGAATTAAAATCCGTTTGCAGTACCTGGCGATGTCAAGCAATCAGTGCATGCTGGTATTATCCCCACTATTTTTTTGGTGTATGGGCATGCTGACTGCGACTTTGTCAGCCCTGTCTCGTGAGAAAGAACTTTGCTGTGTCTGCAAGTCAGCCTTTGTCATGGCTACAACTACACCTTTTATTTCTGTTACGTGTAATAAATGAATGCAAGAGCAATTCTATAAGTGATTTTGGAATGTTTCTCCAGTATTAGATAAGAATGAACAATTTCCTAAAGGGATATTATGCAGTAAATTTGTACAATACATATGGAATGTACCCTTTTAATAGATTGCTTTTGATCTCATGATTACTATGGTTTAATGTTCAAAGTCAGAAAATGGTTTCTCAAGTGAGTTAATCCTTATTTCTTTTTGAAATAATCAAAAGGGGAGATCTCATTAGTTTATGAGTCATAACGTTGACTACATCTAATTAGATAGCTGGTTTGAGTGAGCACCGTAGACTCAAATTGACTGTAATTTAATTTTGATTGACAAATGATTCATTTGCTACAGAATAATAACAAAAACCCCCATAAAAATAAAATGAGTACTATATCAACATTTGGATACTAGGAACTACTGCTTGTCTGGAATTTTGTGATGAGCATTGGCTTTTTTTTTTTTATTTGAAAATGATGACTTATGGAATCAAACTTTTTAATGACAGTGTGTAGTATAATTCCAGATCCATAAAGGAATTTCCGTGCTTATAAACACATATAGCTTTCAGATAGCCCCCAATCTTCACTGAAATATCAGTGCATCACTTTTCAATTCCTAATTAGACATCTAAACTTTAGGTTTCCTCCTCTTAGAAGCACCTCATTTGATAAACCATTAATTCACTTTTTTTGTTTTCGGTGGAAAGGTTGTGCAGGTCTTGTTTCCACCCTCATACAGAACAGAAAACATTTTGAAATCTTGAAATTATTGTTGGGGTAGAGAAAACTTTCCCACCAGGCTTTCAAAGCACCTACTTATAAACTATCTGAATAAGCATGTGTCTGAAAATGTTATATGCATTGTCTTCAGTATTGTAAAGAGCTTTCCGTAGGATTTTTGTAATTATCTTCAGGTATCATCAATTATATTTCTGTTTGCAAAGATTTCTCTGCGTATAATTTCTTCCTTGTATTTGTACACTGACAATAGGAAAGAACAGCACAATGTATACAGAAAAGGAAATAAGAAGTGGCCCGTGTAAGAACAACATAATAGTATTAGGAAATATTACCGTTGCAAGATCGGATGATACAAATTCCTTGCGTTATGAGAATAAATGCAGTTTTTCCAAACAAAGTAATTAGAAATACTAACAATGTGTTTTATCATAGATATGTTCTTATGGGAGACATACTTTAGACACCAAAGGAACATCTAGGCCAGGCAAAAAATTATTTAAAGGATTATGCACACGGGTCAAAAGGCTGGATTGGTGTTGGAGGTGTGAGGGAAATTTGTACGCATGCATTCTGCTTCAGGGAGGATTTAGGAGAACAGGAACTGGCCTACAGTCTAAACTGTGATATGACAAGATATTCCAAGCTATCAGCCTGTATCAACATTTTTAATCTTATGCACAGAAAATATAATATATTCAAATATATATTCAGTATGTATCAAATATATCCAGATTGAGCAGTAGACTAAACCAGAATCACTTTAGGTAGAAAAACGTTGAAAATGCTTGATCTTTTGTAAATGTGTGCTCCTTTCCTCACTCCCCCCCTTTTTTTTTCTTCAGTGACAAAAAGATAGTGTTAATATTGTTGTAAGACTCTATAAATAGTGACCTGAAGAGGTAAGCAATCCTAAGTAGGAGAATTTGATGCTATTGCTTGAAGATTGCAATTTGTTTTCTAGCCCTAAAGGGTTTTATGAAAAAGCATAGCTACCTTTTTTTGAGTTATATCAGGATGCCTGGAACATGATTGATCAACTTAAACCATGATGTTTTATGAGTATCTGTACAGCACGTTTATCTGTGTGCGCTAATCTCCTCATTTTGTGCAGTAGTAAATACAGTGGCTTCCTACTTTTTGCTTTTCCACTCATGTAGTACCCATAGGGAATGAAAAAACTCCCCTCAGCGGATGCAGTTGCAGCAAGAGGACAGTGAGAGTGTAAATAGATCAGTGAGGAAGAGAGAAACCACAGTAATCTTGTTTGTTGTGAGTATATGGTTTAAGATTTCTTCAGCACAGGAATATCTTAGCAGTAAGACATGTACCAGATAAAGCAAGAAATGTGAAAAGCAAGACAAAATTTCAGTACCAGTGTAACTTCAGGTTTTTCATATTACTAAGTACTCCACAGGAGAAGCAGCCTCTCGGGGAGGCAGAGCCCAAAGTTACATATGTATTACTGCACATTTGTAATCACATATGCAAATCCTTGCAGTCAGGTTGGCTGATCAGGACTGATTTGCATAACATTAGTATGATTATTTCTCAGTAACTCTATTACACACAAATCCCTAATTTCTGACAGTTATTTGTCACTATTACATAATGAAAGCACAAATATTTGTAGTAACTGTCATTATGGAAATCTCTGGCTTTATAATCACTGGGATACAGACAGCAGTTGGTTCCAGTTTTTATTTTTTATTGGTTAGAGAGAGTGAGGAGCAGAACTCATCCCACTGATGGGCTGCTCCTTGCAGCGATGAAAGCCTGGCTTTGGGGCACTCTCGGAGGGAGAGAGAGCGCGCAGGTTTTGTCAAGAGAGTCATCATCTTTCTGAAGCATTTTACCAAAAGCATTTTGCCAGAGGCATTCTGCTTAGCAAGAGATTTGTCTAGGGAGGCATTCCCTGGAAGCATTTTCCTTGCAGGGGCTTGTCTATAGAACTGGTCCCCTGAGGCTTTTCCCCGAGCACAAAGACTTATTTATGTCATAATTCTCATGTTTTAAAAACTTACTCTTTTTTCCTTTTGTATGATTTAAAACATCTATTTATATACCTGTAAACCAGACTAGCTATAGTCTTAATTTGACTAACGTAACTTGTATCACAAACAGGTTTCTCCAATTACCTCTTCTAGTCAAGATCTCTAGTGATATGCTAGCTACAGAAATGGCCACTTCAGCTTCCCACTTCTTTCATTTAGAGTAAATCTGCTGCTACCTTCCCACACTCCTCACCGCACATGCAGACCCAGGATTGTTCTACCCTCGATGCACATACATAGCACTCGTTTCTGCTGATGGGAGTCACACGCACAGTCCAAGCAGGAAGACACCATCCAACATTTAGTTCTCTCAGATAGCAGAACAAGAATTAAATTCATGTTCTTATTTTGGGCTTCCAATTTTTCTTGAAAATAATCTTCTGGGTGAAATGCTCCATTGTATTTTGCAGTCTCTAAAAACTCGTCTGTCACCTTTTAGTGAATAGGAGATGTCTTTGCTTTGTTTTTAGCGTTTGATGCTTAGCAGAAGATGTGCATGCATGTGATGACAATTACTAAGTAAAGCTTGCAAGTGAAATGTGCACCTGCTAGATTTCCTTTCTGGCTGGCTTTACAGTCCCTTACTCCACTGATTTCGCTCTTTGCTTACATCATTACAAAGGAAGAACTAAAGAAAAGCTTTCAGAGCAGGAAATAAAGCACCTCCTTTGTCGCTTCTGGATCGCCTGAAATATCTCATGGGATCTAATCTTTGAGGTATTTAAATATATGAAGTCAGGGGGATAACCCATGTGCTCAGAACTGGGTACCTCTTAAAGGTACCTACTCTTTGCCAGGCTGGACTCCTAAGATTTTTTTACTCCGGTTCCTGAGGCAGTTTGCTGTAAATAATACTTTAATTTAGGAGACAAAGCACAGTCAAATAGGTAGTTCTCTTTTCAGTGTGCTGCGTAAGAGTTGTGTTTTAGACAGCTGCATCTTTTCATTGCCATGCACTGTTTACCATCGTCTTTCCCAAGATGCTCTTGCCCCATTTTCAGAAGTTTGCCTTGAAGTACTACTGATTTTCTTTGGCCTTGAATATTATGCATTATAAATATGATTTGCTTAGAAGTTTGTAATGCCTTTTTATCAGTGGTTGGTATGACTGTGCAGCTGTTCAGCAATTACATACTATGGAGCTAGGCAGAAACTTTAAGACATTAAGTATTTCTAGGGAAGTTTGGTAATTGAAAAAAACCTGGCTTAAAAGTGAAACCTCAAATAGTGAAAAATGGAAATAGACTTGTCTCTGAAAATGTTATGATGGCTTTGAATGTCACTGCATTTGAAGGAATATCCACAAGGAGAGTGTTGGGCTCAACATCGATTTAAATCATGTTCTCTCCAGTAGAGAAAATGAATTTTAAATGTCATCTGTTTAATTGTTTGTTATGCCTAATTAAAAATGGTAATTTATTTGATTTATTTGTAGCATACTTAATATGTTGCTTTATTAAAGAAATTACAGAAATTTGATTTCTAATTACAAAGACTAAGGAATTCTTAAAGTATTTATTGCAAAAGGTTTTTATCTTGGATAAAATTACAATCATTTTGTTAATGTGGAGTTCTGTCATTCTTGAAAGATGGATAATGGGCAAGGGAGCATTATATCTTAATGACAAATTATTCTTGCTTTCTAGATAGTGAGCAGGAAAACAAGTAAATGTTCTTTCTTACCTTCAGAAAGATTTAGCAACCAGTCCACTTGTTTTCACAATGACTTAGCCACAGAGCTTTTATTGTGGTGTGAGACACGCAGCACAAGCAAAATCTCAGTGTGTTGGGGAGGCTAGAACTGAAGTGGCACTCGTGCTGGAACAGCAGCTGTAAAGGCTGAGGTTGGAAAGCAAAATAAATCTGAAACTATGTATTCTGGAAGAAGAGGTAAATGCTCATTAAAATTGATAAAATGTTCCAAGAGCTGTTTAATGTAGCAGCATTTAAGAAAAAATAAATTGATTAGATGAGATGAACATTTTTCACAAAGAACATCTTCAAAATTATGTGGAAAGGGCAGAAGCACAGAAAAGGTTCTTCTCTTTGCTGATGTGAAACTGACCTTTTTAGCTGGCTGATGGAACCCATGTGTGCTTCAAATTTGTTTTTAGATTTTTTTTTGTTTGTTTGTTTTTTACAAGTACATAAATAGCATGTTGCTAAAATATCCTGAGATTTCTAGATGGTGAAGACTGTCATTCTCAGAAAGGCGCTACTTCCATATATGAAAAAGAAAAGGAAAACTTGAAAGACATTTTTAGTTCTCCTGGTGGTCTTTAGGGCTAGTGGTGCCCCTCATGTGAGAACGCCATGTACCTCTGGAAACTGGACCATAGCAGAGGGAGGTGCATGCATGCCTCACCTTATCTACTTCAGTATTAGGGGATCAAAATCAGGATGCATGAGGAGCCAAGAAATGCCTTGGTATTTTGATAGCATGGGATGCCACTGGGGCTGCTGCAGAGTGAGTGGAGTAGATTCCCTTACCAGCAGGAACTGGACCTTAGTTCTTGCTGTGGGCTGTTCCTACACTCTGTTCATGTACATATATGCATATTTATAAAGAAACTGTTAAGAGTTTATTTCGTGGTTCAATGCAAATTTCACTTTTTAAGCTGTCACAGAATGCTCTTGCCCTAACAGCTGGAAGAGTTTTTATTTACTATGAAATCTTTCATGTCTGTTTTTTCTTTTTAAGGTTGAGGAATATTTTGTAGATCTCCTTTATAATTTTCATGATTTCCTGAATAGACCTCCTTTCCTGCACAGGAAATCTTAGAGAAAGTAACCCCAGCACCTGACTGTGCAGCTGCAATTCCTAAGGCAGAAACAGAATCTGTACAGGTTTAGGATCTTGCATGTTTGCAATGACTGTGTTATATTTACTTTCCTCTCTCAGGACATATGGAGGGACTAACATTAGGTCAGATAATGCCGACTTCCATTTAAATTCTAAATTTAAGGAAGAATTGAGAGAAATATTTGTGGGTTCTTTGATACCCAGAAAGGTATCTCAACATTATTGAGACTGTGACTTTAAGTTCTCTCTGCAGTCACTGGAGCCAACTGGGTCTCCAGTAGAGGTTCATCAGTCTATTTAGATGTGAATTCCTCGTGGAGGTTCCTGTCTCTCTTCATGAACTACAGAGAGCACTGAGGAAAACTTAAAGCTCAGTCCTGTCACCGGTAAGGTAGGATGAACCAGCCTTCTGCTCAAAGCAAGGTCATCTATCAGATCAGACCAGTTGCTCAGGACTTTTTCCAGTTGGGTCTTGAAAACCCCCAAGGATGGAGAGAGAATCTCTGGGTAGCCTGTTGCCCTGCCTGGCCATCCTTAGGATGAAAAAGGAGAGGTGTTGTTCGGTTCCCCTCAAGCCATCTTTGCTTCAGGCTGAACAATTTCAGCTGAACTATTCCAGCTCCCTCAGCCTCTCCTCACAGGGCGAGAGCTTCATCTTCCAACCACCACGGTGGTCCTTTGCTGAACTTAGTCTGGTTTATCGGTAACTGTCTTATATTGGGGGACCCAAAACTTCTCACAGTATTCCTAGTGTGGTCTAATTTGTGGAGAATGATGAGTGGAGGGTAATAATTCCTTCCCTTGATGTACTGCTTCTGTTACTACAGCTGAGGGTGCCACTGATCCTCTTTGCTGACAGGGTTACTGCTGGCTTATGTTACCGTCTTCCAAAGCCCCAGGGCCTTTCCTGTAGTGCTGCTCCCCATTCATCAGTTCCCAGCCTGTATCATTGCAAGGAGTTATTTCTCCCTAGGTGCAGGGATTTGTGTTTGTCCTTGTTGAATTTCATTAGGATGCTGTTGGCCTGTTCCTCAAGCCTGTCTAGGTCCCTTTATATGACAGCCCTGCCCTGCAGCATATCCAGTTTCTCCCATTTTCGTATAATCTGGAAAATCAATGAGAGCACACTCCATTGTCTCAATGACCTGCAGGTCACTGGTAAAAATGTTAAATGGGACGGGTCTCACAATAACTCCCTGTGGTAGTTAACTTGTAACTAGTCTCCAGATGAGGTATGGCCCCTTAATCATGACCCTATTTTGATCATCCAGCTGGATTTTTACCTGTCCAGTTGTCACCACGAGATTGTAAAGTTGTAACTTGGATACAAGAATACTGTGGGAGTCAGTGCTGAAAGCTAAAGTTGTGATAAATAGCATCCCTGCTCTCTCTCTCTCTCTGAGCACAGATCCAGCCACTATATTGTAGAGAGCAATCAGGGTGGTCAGGCATGATTTGCCCTTGGTACATCCATGCTGACTACTTCCTGTCATCTTCTTCCTGTGTCCTGAGATGTACTCCAAGAAGACTTACTCCATGATTTTTCCAGGAACTGAGGTGAGGCTGATCTGGATCTAGTTCCCCTTTTCACATCTTTTGAAGCTGGGGTACAACATTTGCTTTCTTCCTGTCATGGGGCACCTCTTCCAGTCTCCATGACCTTTCAAAGGTGATAGAGAGTGATCTTGCAAGGATACTGGCCAGTTCTCTCAGAACCTTTGGCTTCAGCCCAACAGGGTCTGTGGGCATGTGCAGTTTGATTTATCTCAAGTAATCCGTGTTTTGATTCTCATCCACTGCAAGTTTTCCTCTGTGAACCCTTTCACTGAGCAGAGAAGCCTAAGAAACCTTGTTGGTGAAGACTGTAGGAAAGAAGGCATCAAGTATCCCTGCCTCATCTGTGGCTGCTGTTACTAAATCACCCACCCCATTCAGCAATGAGCCCACATTGTCCTTGCTCAGCATTTAGCTGTGAATATATTGGTAGAGGCTCTTTTTGCT
The DNA here is from genome assembly GCA_033439905.1 of Ceryle rudis. Classification (NCBI taxonomy): domain Eukaryota; kingdom Metazoa; phylum Chordata; class Aves; order Coraciiformes; family Cerylidae; genus Ceryle; species Ceryle rudis. The sequence goes on from JAAGNO010027410.1 coordinate 48,729, forward strand.
GCTTTTGGTGTCCCTTCTACTCTTAGCTGAGCTTGACACCATCCCTGCCTGCAGAAGCATGTTTTAAAATTCCTTACCTTCTTCCTACATCCTCCTACTGTATATTGACTTCTAATGTCTTTATACCATAAGTTCCCTGCTCAGTCATGCAGATTTTCTAGTAAGTGTGCTGGCCTCCCGGAATGTCAGGAAGGGCTGCTTTGGTACTTGCAGGATGCTGTCTGAAAGACCTTCCAACTTTCCTGAACTCCTTTACTTTTCAGAGCTGTCACAGGATCACATCCAGCAGTTTCCTGAACAAAAGTTGGAATCTGCCGATCTGAAGTCTGTACTGTACTGTACGGCTCCGTACTCCGCTACCTTACACTAGATATCAGGACATAGAGTCCAGCAAAGTTTTTCAGTTACTTGTTACTTTCAGCATTAAATATCTTCATCTTGTTTCTAGTCCTAATTTTTCACTTTCCTCATGTTAGCTACAGAATCATGTAAAAATGTTATTTATGTAAGGAAATACATTTACTGTCAGTGGAAGAAACTAGTGTATTAGACTATCAAATCACCTCTTGATCTTTAGTTGTTGAATTCACTCTTATCTTAGCTGCAAGGCACTACCATTAAGAAGCAGCTGTACTAACGGGTGACTCATACAAGCAGGTGGAAATTATCTGAGATATAAGAAACTTTCCCTGAAGCAGATATAATCAAGTACTAAAGCAGAGAGAGTTTTTTAGAGAGCTTCTGCTGCTGTTGCTGTCAGTTAGGACAAAAAAAAAAAAAAAAAAAAAAAAAAAAAAAAAAAAAAAAAAAAAATAATTTTTTTTTTTTTTTTTTAATTAAAAAAAAATCAAAAAAACGGGGGGAAATTGATTTTTAATTATAAGAACCATAGTTGACTTATCA
>JAAGNO010027410.1:49731-64058 GCA_033439905.1 Ceryle rudis
GAGCGAGTAACAACCAAGTACAAAAGTAGAGAAATTTTTTTAACGTTCTTTTGCTGCTGTTGCTTTAATATAGAAAAAAAAAAAAAAAAAAAAAAAAAAAAAAAAGCTTGAGTTTCTATTTTGTTATTGAGTTAACAATAAGTCAAAACTCGGGGAGTAACTGAGTTTTGACTCCGAAGAGCATCTGTTGACTAATCAAAGCATGTATTCCAGACTCTACCTTCCAACTGTTCTTTAGATTGAATGTTTATAGTCAATAGAAAGGATAATATATAGTTCACATTCTGAGAGAGAGTCCAGTATTTAACTTGCTGCTTTTTGCATTCTAAACCTAAAACAAATTAACCCCTTCTGACTATACACCAGGAATTTATTATTAACTGGTAGGTTTGAGCATGTTGATTTTGTTTTTTCTTGGACTTTATTTCCGTAGCAGGTATGAGCTGAAAGGAGATAAGATGTGGAAATTGATGCAGTGTGAGAAGAATCTCAAGTACTTTTTTTTTTTTCCTTGAGAATATGTAGGCGTGTATATAGAAGCTTTATAAAAGATATGTGTGAGAAGATTGCATTGCTGATCAACTGTTTGATTCTGATTCTTCAGCTGCTGCTTTCAGGTAAAATACCCCATCTATGAAAGCTTTCTTGATCTTAATAAGCACTTGGATAGTGAACTTACGGAGTTTGTGACTTGAGCCTACTATTTCCTGAGTAGTCAGTTTAGAGAACAAAGGATATATGCATTAGTTTTGTTTTATAGCTTCAAGAATTATGGTAAGGAGATGCTGATGCTCACGTCACATGACACCCTAATTCTTAATTATCTTTCTGGAATTTTCTTCTGTAGAGCTGAGATTTCCAAAGTCTATGGTGAAACGGTAGCATGGAGATAACTCAGTAATTTCCATGAAGAGATGCTTCTTGGTGGTACTTTCTGTTTTCTGTGACACATACACATCCAAACTGTCAAAAACACATCTGAAGGTGGTTTTTCTGTTTGTTTATTTACTTTTAGAAGAGTTGTGAAAATACTACTAATAATATCTGTAGTTTGTGATTTGAAGTGAGCAGCCCTGGTGTGGGGGAAAGTAAAAATCACCACGTGGAAAAAGGTGATGGCATAATGTGGCTGGCCTAGCTCTTGTGCAAAGATTTAAATAATCTCCTGTCTAGACAGCTACCAGTATTTGCTGAGCTTTTTTATGCCCCTATAACGTAATCTATAGGCCCTAAAACAATGGTACCACCTATATGCATAGCATCTTCTTCTCACTGACATATCTTAGGTAGAGATGTCCCTGCTTGTGTAGGGAGGTTGGAGCAGGTGACCTCTAGAAGTCCCTTCCAGTCTAAAACATTCTATGATTCTATATCCCCGACTAGAAGGAAAGTAAATGAAGTGTCCCAGAAACACTGGCTTCTTTCTGTTGGTGTGGCTGTGGGATGCTCTGTGGGTTCTGGCACAGCGTAGTACGGTGCCATGGTTCACTGTCTCTTGTGTGCAGCCTCTGGCTGTGATCTCACCGGACTGATCGGAGGGGCAGCAGCACTAGCATCCCACCTGAGCTGCAGAAGCTCAGAAAGGAGTTTCATTCTTGGGGTACTGAGAAAAATGCTAATTCTTTGACTCGTCCGTAGCGGCGTGAGCCGTTCTGCTCCTGCCTGCTGTTGCACTACACCTGTACTCTGCCTCCTACGAGGCTGTGCTGGGCTGAGGAACATCTCTCTGTTCTCACAACATTCCCTGTGTGTTGGCTAGCAAGGCTAAGAACTGGATGTGAGGATCTGGGTTTTGCAGACAACTGACTGTCTGAAAAATCAGGTTTTGCTCTGCAGTTGGCTGTAGGACAGAGCAGGCTTCAGGGACTCCAGCCCTGAGGCTTGTGGCCACCTGGCTGTGCAAATGGTGCCCTTTGCTTTGACAGCTCAAGTTGTAGAGGGAATCTGAAGCTATTGGCTACCAGCACAGGCACTGATGGTAGCTCTGTTTTCACTCTTACATATTCTGTACAAAACTCTCCCCTGTACATGGAGTAGTGCTTTTGAAGCCATTCACTCTTTTTGTTATAGTCTGAATTTTGTGACATCTGTGTATATAAAGTCAAAATTTTTCTGTCTCTTGAGTAAAATATTGTTGATTTCTGGCTCAGCCAAATTGAATGAGTAGAAAGGATATATATTATAAAGTGTGCAGGGAAAGATGCTCAGAAATAATGGATAAGACTCTGATTGATGTACAAACATATAGAAAATATCTCCATTCAATTGTATGGGGAATTCTATCAGGCAGAAATTTCTCTTATCCTAATAAGGAGTGAAATTGCAATTCTTTAGATATCTGACACGGAAGATTTGCAGAGTTGTTTGGAAACCGCATAATTCAACTGGACTTCCTAATTGTTTTCATCAATCTGAACAGTTACATTTGGACTACCTAGCCCAGATAAAAAAAAAGTAAGACCTCACACAACCCTCTTATGTGCCTAAAGTGGCACTCAGACATCTCAGGCTGTGATTTGTAAAGATGTTCTTGGATCTGTGAAACTTCTGATGTCTAATTTGGGCCAGTAAAGTTTTTTTCACATTTACAGATCTGTGACAGCATTTCCCCACAAGGGCTGCCACCTTGGCAGTTAGCTTATTGCCTACATGTCTGGCAAATAATATTTTATTCAGTGTCAAAGGTACCTCAAGAGGTGAAGACCAGATCCTGGGATGTGTCTTAGCTGAGATATATTGCAGAGCTGTGCAGTTATGTCTGCTGCACTTGTTTGTTCTCCAACATTATGCAACTCATCCATGCAGGGTCCTGCTGCCATGGGACGGTGAGAAGGTCCTCCCCATCCCAGCCTGGCCAGTGTCTCCATGTTAGAAAATCCCTCGAGAGATCTGGTTCAGGCTGTGAGCATGCTGAGGGTGACAAAGCCATGTTTCACATTTTGGCTTTTGCTATAGAACCCTTTCTGTATTAGTTTCTAACCAAGAGGAAAGGGCATTGAGGGAGGTCATCAGCCCTACATAAAGAAATTACTCCCAGTTAAGAGTGGAGATGCAAGTATATAAAAGTGGGCTCCATGGCAACTACCTTTTATTTAAAAAAAGTAAATAGGGATGGCAACATTGACCTCTTCTCCAGACTTGCTTTTAGAAGACAGGTGTGAACCATTCTTATGTGTGGAAGATGACCTTTGGCTATTAACTGCTGTCTCGTTTCCACCTACACCAACAAAATGTGATCTTGGACACATCTCTTGGTATTTCCTACTGTCTAGCTCAGGAAATATCATATAAATCCCATTCCAAGGTGCTTAACTTCACCATATGTTACATAGACAGCCCACGTGCCAGACAGAGCCCGCAAATTCTGTTCCATGAAACCTTGGCGCTTTGTTGCCTTTATGATTAAAAAGAAAGACCTACAAACAGTGAAAGGCAAACTAAAAACAGCAAAAAACAAATGCTTCGAAGTTTTGTGGGTTGAGTGGTTTTGGGTTGGGGTTTTTTTTTTCTTTTTTTGAAAGAGACAGATGACATTGATATTCCATGGAAAACTATGTTGATATCTTTCAGTTGGCAATTTTAAACAACTTTTCCAGTGCCTGGAACTGTATAGGTGACACTGATATGCAGAAATATTTGTGAAGCAATTTCAATAAGTAGAGAGAAATGGAATTGTAGCAGGCTTAGCACAGGCTGGCATTCCCACACCACTTGTCATCAGGTGCCTCTACTCAGGCTTTTGATGTCTCCAATGTTTATTCAATGCACTTGACACTTTTAAATCTAGTTTAGTGTAATTTTGCTTTTGATGGGGTCTTTAAACATATGCAGCAACAGACTGAGGGAGGATAATTTCAAAATAAAAGATGCTCACTCATGAAAAGCTGCTACAGTAGTCAGAAGTGGTACAGTGGTACTCTAGTTCCTAATACAAATCATTTGAGCACATTATACAAAAAGAGATTTCCAAACACTAATGATCAGGGCACTGATGCACCACATGCAGTAGCTGCAGACTGAAACACTGCCTCGTAAACATGAGGTGGTCTTAAAAACAGCCATACTAAAGCTGGGTTCATGAAAACAGGTAGTCAGTCAAAGCAAAAATCTTCAACAGTGTATAAAGGTTCCCAATATTCGATCATAACAGGACTGATTCATTTCTTGTTCTACCCAAATAAAGACACTGAATTGTGTGAAGTATGTCTTGGCTGACACGAGTATTTTCACCCCATTTCGGTGAAAGCAAAAGTTTGTGTGGAGCTTTGGGGCCAAGGTTCCTCCGGCTGCCTGCTGAAGCACTGCATGGCAGTGCTAATAGCTGTAGGCATGAAGTCAGGCAGAGGAGCTGCTTCCCAGGGCAGTGGAAAGTGGTTGTCAGCAAGCTCTGCCTCTGACGACATCCTGTCAGAAATATGGGGTGTTGCTGAAATGGGGGGAGGGGGGGGAAGAGATTGGTGGAGCTTTTGAGCTTATTGAAAGCTCCTCAGACCCTCTTCTTTCAGCATGCTGCTGAGCTGCTGAACTAGGCTGTTCATGGTGGGGCCAGACTTACAGGATCAAGCTAAATGAGGAAGACTTTTAAGAACCTTCAGAAGAACTTCTATATCATTTGTATTTGGGCTTGGAGATATTAAAGAGTCACAGCTAGGGAGGAAATCTCCATCGCTAGCCAGAAAGGCTAAGGCTAGCACTCAAACAAGGCTGTTCGGTGGTGATAACAGTAAACTGATTTGTACTTAAATTGCGATGAATAAAAGTAGGGAAAAGGAGAAATTGCAGAAATGATGTGAAATGCTCATCCAATATAGGCTTTTTTCCTACATCAAATATTGCTTTTGCTGACTTTGTGAATGTGTTCCCAATGTAGTTAGTGAGCAAAAATGTATATTATGAGGAAGGAATCCTTATTCAGTAGATGAGAGTGAGGAGTGACCCTGTCCAGCCTTATTTCATAGAAGAGGCCTTTGCCCTTTCAGCTACCCACATGGAAACACTGGGTATCTCTGAACTGTAGGCTGCCAAAAAGGAGATGCAGAGTTGGAATTGAAAATCCTAAACCAGCTCTTTAGTGACTAATCACCGTCTACTCTTTCTTCTCATTTCAGTCTAGCTGTGGTTGAGAAGGGAGGAGAGAGTGAGAAGAGGTAGGGAAAAACAGGTGCAAAGGAACACGTGCTTGGACATGAAGGTTTCAATATAATTCCTTTGGTGGAGGGAGACCACAAGGTCTACTTCTGTACTTAGCTTTTGAGCCCCTATTTAGAGGCTTCTTTTTTTCTAGACTGAGATTGTGATAGTCATTCTTCTGAACTATCTCCAAAGGATGGATAATTCTCTCACATCCATGTTTTTTTTATGTTGCGAGGCTGGGCTTTTCAAAAGGGTCAACTAAAAGTAGCCCCTTGGCAGCCAGATTGTACTTTTGAGGATTCCAGACTCTGATGCTGTTAGACACAAGGAAACAATACACTAAAGTTAATCATTTTATATGAATTCACTTTGATCACGTAATTAATGTAATCAGTGGTTTTGGTTTGTTTTGTTCCCTCCCTTCCCCTTGTCCTGATGAATCCTTCATTTCCAATGCACCTGCCGGGTTCATACGTTTTATATGTTTAGGTTTTCACAACTTTCCAATATTCTGTAGGAGCAGTTGCAGAGAGTCTTTTTGACCTGTCCTACTTTGTAAATAGACCGTTGTGCTCTCACTTAGGTTGCCTGGGTTTTCATCTTGCTGCTTGCCATGATGATTTTGATAAAATAATCCGTGAATCAGTGCAGTGATAAAGCATAGTCAGAAATCAGAATGGAAATCTCATAATGGTGGGAAAGAAGAGATTGCCATATGGTGTTCAGGAACTGAGGGGGATGCCTTTTTTCCACATCCATCCTACTATTTTCTTTTTTTAAAGTACATTTTGAATAGAAAGGAGGGCTTGGATATCACTCCCATGGTCCTCAGAGCTTGATTAGTAAGTAACTTCCAATATTTTGAAGAAAGAAGCAAGACATTTCCAATCAACTTTTCTACCAGCAGGAGCTGGATGTAGCATCTCACTGTGGTAATACAGGAAACATTTAACTTTTAGGAAATGGCTTCAGACTGGCTAATGTTTTCTTGTAACTGTTGAGGTTATAATCTGAAGGGAAAATTGTTTAACTGCCAAGTTTGATTTTTTTAAGAAATGAAGCAAAATCATCTGAACATACCAAAAAAGGATACTTTTCATTTTTCATGGATTTAAAATGATGCTTTATAATCCCATGTGAAGTGCCTATGTTGCAGAAGGAATCCTTAGCTATGGTGAATCATAGGCATTCTCTTAATGCACTCTAATGTGAGGCATCCAAGTCATTAGCATGGGGCAGACAGATTACAGGGAAGCTGGGCTTTCTGGAGCCATAGCTGAGGTATGGGCAGCATACCCTAGAACAGCTGAAAGCATCTGCCAAAGCACTGGGCATATGTGTCTGGCCAGCCGAGCCCCATTTACATATCTTCACATTGTCCACAAGTGTGCAGAGAGTTGTGAACAATAAAATATTTGCTTTTCCTCCTCCCAGTTCCTTGTATCTCATGATGTTAAGCTGGCAGCATGGGTAGCAAAAGGATAGTACTATCACTCAGCCAGTGGTGTAAGCTGATGTGGTCTTGCAGCATTAAAAAGCAAATGCAAAGATCGGAATTGTCCATTAAGCAGAGCACCCACCTTGCATCCTGCTGAGAGCACATTCTTCTTCATAGTGACGGTCTCTGTAATCAGAGAAATTCCTGTGGACATCTGTTTATCCCCAGAGGTGAGTTTCTGAAGTTGCCTGCTGTGCTCTCTATGGTACTAATTAGTAAATGAATGTAAAGGAAACCTCATTTGGACTGGGGAATACTTTATGAGCTACTATGTGAATTTATTACTGCTGAATAGTAACAAAAAGTTGGCTTTGTTAGTTCAGACCAAAAGTAATGCAGATCTTTGTATATTTTTCTCAAACTCATCAAAAGAGATTAGAGTCCCAGACACTGACATGACAAGCTCTTAATGAGGAAAGTAGAGCTAAAAAAGCTTTGAAATACTAGAGTTCACACTGTGCTCAGCAGAGATTGACACGAGTCTAACATATTGATACAAATAATTAAGTGTGGGTTTTCCCAAGAAGTAGAAAAGGAATTTTAATATTTAAGAAGTCCCTAAAGCTATCTGACCATCCTTGGCTTTCCGTTTGATCTGATGATTGGAGAACATAAGAAACTGTGAAGGAAGAGCTAACAGCCATTCCCCAGCTCAAGGTTGTCCCCCCTCTTCCTCCGTGTGATTTGATCTCAGTATGAATATTACTCATTTGATCTACTGCTTCTTCAGTTTATCATTCAGTGTCTGGACCTCAGCTGGGTTTAAAATATTTAGAAAGAGGCTGCCTACAGATGGTGGATAATTTAATGTGCAACTGCTTAACGTTTTCAGACAAGCAAACCCTAGGATTTAAAATGATGTGGAAATACCAGAATGGAGCTCCCTTACTGAGAAAATGCCATTGTTGAACATTTATCAATAGATTTTTTCGTACAGAACATTGATGGCAGTTCAAGCTGTCCTTAGATGGATTCTCATCCTCCTGGAGTTACACAGCGATGCACAGTATGACAAGATGTGCTTCAGCTGTAAAAACGTTCGTAATGCATAAATGTCCTTTTAATGGTTTTGCCCTAAAGTGCATCATGCAGCACAGAGGCCCATACTTTCCTGAGTGGTGAATTTGTTTTGTAGATACTGCATCTACTATGGGATTTGAGAGTGTGATATCACTGGGCTTGTTTTTGCTGTTGTTGTTTGGTTTTGTTTGTTTGTTTGTTTGTTTTCTTCTTCTGTACTATCTCTTGTGTGTAATTAAAAGTAATGGCTTCTAATGAGTCCCTGACCTACTTCAACCACTGGAAGGAATCTAATTCTCAAATTCAAACACTGTATATTATAGACATTCCTCCTTTGTCACATCCTGTTCTACCGGGGCAGCACAGCAGGTCACAAACTGAAATATGTTTCCTGTAGCACATCTGCTTAGACTTTAAGAAAGATATTTTCTGGCTGGTGGGGATAGAATGCAATGCAATGGATCTTCAATATTTTTTCAGCCTGTACTCCAATACTGTACAGTTACATCATGTATTAGGTATAAAAAATTACTTTCTCTAGCATAACTCAGTTTACTCAGAATACTGTAATTGCTAGTCTGTTAGACCACCAGAGATAACCTCAGAAATAGGTGTGATAGATAATTACTGTGTTTGTACTTGAGGAAAAAAAAAAAAGAGAAAATTAATAATGAAAGAGGATTTACATGTTTGATTTTATCGCCATATTTCCACTGGGTTATTGATTGCATCTACCTCTGTAATTTTTCACATACCAGACCAACGTCTAATGGTTGCAGAAATAATTTTGTTTGCACAAACCGTGCTGCATTGATTCTGAGCTATCTTCTCATGAAAACATCAGTGCAGCTCATTGAAGATATAGTCTGCTCAGCAATGTGTCATCAGAAGTTAACTGATAGCAAAAGTAGTAAAGTAATGGCAGAGAAAGAGTAATAGGAAGTGAAAAGAAAGAGTAAAATAATTTACCCATCCCAGCTCACAAACATTTAGGTTTGATGGATCACATCTGTCCCCGTGTTTGAGGGGAAAAAGTAGCAATAGCTATGTTGCACTTCATCACAGAGACCGTATCTCTGCGCAAACTCCATACAAACATATAAGGAACTTTCAAGAGATTTGAAACAACCGTATCACTATCTCCTCATAATTAGATGTATGAATTGCAAGCACCCTTGACAGGAACTGCTATGATATTTACTGCAAATAGAATGACTTGGAATAATTCAAATTGATTTAAAAAAAATTGCTGCCTTCGAAGTGAAATCAGCTAATTGCAGCTTTCAGATTATACTGTTTTCCTTTCCAAAGCTTTTAAATTCACTAGACTTTTTTTTTTTTCTTCTTTTTTAAACTAAAAGCATCTAAAATTGTATTAATCTAGGTGAAAAGCATACCTTGTTTTACTTCCTTTTACTCTAGCCGATATGAACGTATTTGTTGGTGGGAGTTCAAAATCTCTGGTTATTCATGAACAAGATGCATTGCTGGACACGTGGTAAAGACTGTGGTCGAATGTCCTTAACATACAGAGAGAGCATCAGCTGTATACGTCTAAATAAATGTAGTTTAGAATTATGTGTCTTTATAAATGTAAGTGAATATATGTATACATTTACTGGGAAAATACATTGCCACAGATCACTCCTCCTCGTGGTGAAATTCAGAGGCTGAATCAGGAAACTTCATATGCTGAAAGTTTTCCATAACATCGACTCTGGCAGAGATGGTTTGTAGCCAGTGGAGCCAGCAACTTGTCACCCTGCTCAGCTGCTCTGAGCATCGAGTGGGGCATCTCACATCTCCAAAAGCATTACTGAGTCTTAGTGTGTTATGTCTTTCCGGGGTGATTTAATGTTGATTTATTCTGAAAATAAATGAAATGAGGTCCCTAATGGCATGGGTGACCTGCTCAGTTTTTGTCATAGATGGAAAGATGAAGACAGAGCAGAAGGAGGTTGATCATTAGCTGTGCACTGATGTCTTAATAGCCATGCATGGCCGAAATGGGTGGGACTGTGATAGTCAGCGGAATGTAGCTGTTTACGGTATTCTTCTACATAGTGTAGACAGTGTTTGTAACAGTTGAATTAATCCCCCAGGCTCCTTTTATAGTCCGTGGAGAAAAATGGACATTTTCAGGGTGCGTTTCATCTCCTCTTACAGTTAGTAACAAAAAGAAGCATTTTTAATCTTGTTTGCTATAGTGTAAGATGTTATTAAGCCTCATCAAACTCCTTTGAATCTTGAATGTCTCCCCTGAATGACTTTAGCATTGCTGTATTGCAGGCTAACACGCTTTTCAGAAGTGAAAGCAGGCTAAGATGATGCTCTGACTGATGGCAATTTACAAATGTGACTAATAGCTAAAATGCGGTGACCTCAGCTCTCATCCAGCAACTGTTCTGTATCTAGACCCTGAGGATTCATTTCACTACTGTGAGTTTTCTGTACTCACAAAGAACTCTTGCTGTACGGAAGAAGGAATAAAAATCTTGAAAAGTCAGGGCCATTATGGTAGCAATTTAAAATTCAAAAAATCACCAGGCTGAAAATGTGTTTCCACAGTCAAATTTCAAGTACTTTTACCCCTTTACAAGCTTTATTAGCTGGTGGTAAAATGCTAGTTGATATCAAGCAATCATTAACCTCAAGTTTATTGACTTCAATTTGTTAGCTACAATTATTACAGGTTTTAATGTGCTATTGCTAATATTCCTAAAAAAATGACTGCTCAGTGATGAGAGAATGGAAAAGGGAAATAAAATCCTAGTTGACAGGTTAAAGTTAGTGATAGGGCTGAACGGGTAGAGAAACTGAAGATGTAAATGATTTAAACCCATTACAGGGTGACTATAGAACAGTTACTGCTGTAACTCATGATCAGTAATGTTCAAAATTACCTATGATTCCTTTCTCAGGACTTTTTTCTTATGAGCTTAGCTCATTTCACTACTCTGCTCCCAAATCACGCTTTCAGCTGAAAGGCTGTATAAAGTAAGATGGCATTTGAAATGGCCAGCTGATACTTTACATTGACAAATGTAGCATGCAAATGGATTTGAAAGCTCAATAAAAAAGGTTTCAGTGAACTTCTGTCCAAAACTTGGATGGCATGTCATTGAAGACAAGACATACTAAAAGCTGCCGGCTGTAGTGAAGACTCTTTACTGGAAGGGAGAATCTAGGTCACGTAGTCTCCTCTACTGTTCCCAGTACAACACTTCTATGGTTTTGGGTTTGGATCCCAGCACTGGGCCCACCAAACAGATAGAGGGCAATGCCTCCCTATGAATAGTTGTGGATTTGGGAGTGGTGAGTGGCTTTTATTTTCAGTGAACGAGGGACTGACAGTGGTTTACCACTTGGCTGAGATAAATGAAAAGTTACATTAGCTGCCTTTAGCACTTCTGAAGTTCTCCACACCTTCTCCATCAAGGAGTAGAAGACTGTTCTGTAGTCATGCTTGGTGGATATCTTGTACAGATGTTGTTCCACCTTTGAAGAGCTGCCACAGTCACGTTTTGTGGACAGTTCTGAAAGTAACTGCTCCATCTTCTCTAATCCTCTGTGAAGGGTCTCTGTTGGAGACAGATTTTTAAATCAGCTAGGAGATGTATACAAAAAGATCCAGAAAAAACAGAGACTATTCTTGACTGTTGATTTTGGCTTGAATACACCTTGAAAGATTAGCTGCTCTACTTAGTTATCAGCAATTGTTTAATTTTTTCTTTCTATTTCTTTTGTTCCAAACTGTTTCATTTTTTTTAGCATTCAGAATCATTTTCTGATGCCACCAACTAGATAGTAGAATGAGATGAAGCCACCACTGACTTAGATTAAAGGACTGAGGGATTGCTGGTAGTTTCAGTGGTAGTCGGTATGCACCAGGATGAAGACCAGTGCATAGTATAAACTGGATATTGTTTCAAAGCATCAGATTATAACTGTTTTTAAACATTTAATAGATAGATCAAAATTAAAAATAACACTTCTGTGAATTCTTCTGTGTAATAATTTCACAGAGTTCAAGTCTGTCATCCAGTAGAAAAGAGTTTTTCAGCAGATTATAGGTTAATGAGAGGCAGCCACCAAACCACAGCGTAGTAAAGAATCCAAAAAATACATCAATGAACATTCAAACATGAATGCTTTTAGCCATTGCCAGTGAATGTGGCAGCTGTTGTTTGTCAACGGATTCAAATGTGGTTATATAATCCATTGGGTTTTTTCCTTTTTTCCCCCCAAAGAAAAGGAAATACGCTATTAAAAGTACTATACAGCACTTAAATACAATGTAAATGTTTCATGTATGGTATTTAATTTTGAAAATTTAGATTGAGGAATCTAGAATGATAAATATAAACTCCTTTTACAGGTCTCTTTCAAAATGCAAATTAATGTCTCAAGGGACCAGTAGAACTTAAAGTATAAATACAGTCTGTATTTAGGGAGTTTTAAAAACACATATTACTGAATTGGTAGAGCATAACAGTTCCCTTGCTTAGGCAGCATTATGTACTATCTTGTAAAATGTACTTGGGGACATGTAAAATGGTTTATTAAACCTACAGTCCATAACTAGAGTTGTTACATTTTAATGTATGTATTTTTCATTCATGGATTATTGAACTACTAAATCCTAACAATTTGTCCTCATGCCAAACAATTTCCATGAGTCTTGTTCTGAATCTTTTCAGCAGCTATGGAACTGTTGGAACATACCCCAAATCCTTAAATTTTCAAGTTATTTTCCAGTGTCATCCTGTATACAAATGTACATTTAAAAGCAGACAAGGAAATAAGTTTCTGTTTACTTTCACATAAAATGCTTTCGTAGAAAGAAAGCCATGAGGTATTTCTGGGAGGGAGATCTGCAGTTTTGGAGGGAAAATTCCTGAAAGTATAATGCTGTCTATAACCATGAGGGATGTATACTAAAATAAATAAAGAAAATAACTACATATTCCATTGCATGAACCATTTTTCTCAAAACGTAGGGCTGTCTTCCTATTTAGAGAGTCTTTCTACCTGCTTTTACATGGTGTATTATTCTTTCATGCTAGTGAACTGTTGGCAGAAGTTATAAAACAGAGGTGATTCAAGCGTACTTAGATGTGACCAATGATTTCAGGGTATTTGCTTTAGACTGTATTTACCTTTCATTTTCTTTCATTGTTATTAGAAATAGCTCTAGGGAAGATGCTGAACTACGAAGATGTGGAAAGTAGGAAAGTAGCATCTCTTTTCTGCAGTTTCCAAGGCCCCAAATAAGTACACAAAATATCCCTACTGATCTGAATCATCTCATTGCTGTGTTGGAACAGTGACTCTCCCGCAAACATGTATCTCAGATTTGTTATTCATCTCATGCCCGAAGAGAACCAGGAACTGGGAAAGTTACTGGCTATAACCCCGTGGTCTAGGCTTCAAGATTTTCAATGACAAAGTATCCTTCTAAAAGACCTCTTACTAGTGTTGATTTTCTGAATATCACTGATGAAATAACTTTCAGCAAAGCAACCACACCATAGTATTTGTGAAATGGCACACTGGGGAGTAAAATCACAATCAAAAGTTATCTTTCTTTTTTTTTTTTTTTCCCATCTGGAAAAGACAACTGGGTTAGAGAGTAATATGGCAAATTTAGAAAGGGAATGGTACGTGCTCTAAATGTGCATAATTGTGTTATTACAGGCCAAAATCTCTTGTCCAAAAAGAGATAAAGATGTTTCAAACATTTTCTGAAAAAAAAGGGATTTTATACAAGACAAATTTTGTAAGGATAATTTATCCTTTGTTTTTACTTGGTGGATCTTTGCTGTGTTAGGAGTAATTATTTCCATGAAATAGAACCGTTAGGTTACTTTTTCTGTGATCCTCCCTTTCCTTTTTTTTTCCACTCTGGTTGTTATTATTACAACAGGCGTTTCTTAGCCAAGATACATAAGAATTTATTTTGTTTGCCTCTGACTGAGAAATAATTTTGCCTTCCCGTAGGTTATAAGCTGATTTTTCAGGCTGTAAGAGTCTATGCTGTTTCTGCAGGTATGGTTAATGACCAGACTCCTTGAATCCCTATATTTGCCTCAAATTTCTTTTTAAGTTTGTGCTGATGAGGGAGCACTGCGCAGGACCTAAGGGTTGCTCTGAAGCCTTCTACTACAGCCTCTAATATGACAGTGAGCATTTACCAGATCACCTGTGATCTGGGACTGCTGAATTCAGCTTTCAACAGAATCAATTTAGGAAGTCCATTCAGATTCCCTTCTTGAAAACAATTTCATGTTTTGTCAGATGTGAATTAAGCACCTGTTATTAATATAGGTTCATAGAATCATAGAATGTTCAGGGTTGGAAGGGACCTCTAGAGATCATCAAGTCCAACTCCCCTGCCAGAGCAGGATCACCCAGGGCAGGCCACACAGGAACACATCCAGATGGGTCTTGAAAGTCTTCAGAGAAGGAGTCTCCACAACCTCTCTGGGCAGCCTGTTCCAGGCTCTTTCACTCTCACAGCAAAGAAGTTTCTCCTCATGTTGAGGTGGAACCTTCTGTGCTCAAGTTTATACCCAACTTTCCTTGTCCCATTGCTGGGAACTACAGAAAAGAGCCTGGCTCCTTCCATTTGACACCCACCCCTCAGATATTTATAGACATTATTAAGATCTCCTCT
>JAAGNO010027411.1:0-26990 GCA_033439905.1 Ceryle rudis
AAAACCAAAATAAAAATTAAAAAAAAACCACACCAAAACCAAATAAACTCCTGTGACATTGAGAACTATGTGTGTGTGTGTGTGTATATATATATATATATATATATAAAAAAAAAACCCCTAAGATTATGAACCCATCTATGGCTGGGAGTTGAGTGGGGGGAGCTGAGGGCAGCCACTACCTGGGGAAGGAAGGGAGAGGCAGAAGAAACAGATGGAGATGTTGACATCTGTTTTAGATACTCTATTAAATACTCTGCTCTACTCTTACCAAATATGAAAAGAAGTGCATTCTTAACAGAATATTCTCATTTAACAAGATATAAGGAGGTTGCTGCTTGTAACCTAATGGTGAGATAAAGTAACTGGGTCTAACAGAAAAAGATTGAGATAACTATTTAATGCTTTTCAAAATCTGGAATTAGTACTACAGAAAACTCAATGTTTTCTAATTTAACTGAGAGTAGTCTGATGTATCAAAGGAAGTTGGTGATGGCTGAGTAATAAACGTAGAAATTCTTAAGAGGTTTGACTTTCTGAAGAAATTTTTTTTTCCTGTGACTTGGAAGCAGGAGACCACTTCTTTATTTGGAGTCCAAAAAAAATGCAAAACTTAATAAGATAACCATTTTTTTTCAGGGGAAGGAGTGACCTTCTGCAGTGTCAAGTATTAAATATCAAATATGGTGGAACAGAGTGCAAGCAGCACTTGTAAAATGAGCGCATATACTTCAGAAGGCTGTAAGTTTATATGATTAGTAACTAAAAGATGACTGAATGTGAGCTCCCTTCCTAAGAAAGGCATATGACTTCCTTACTTTTTCAAGTAAGCCAAAACAAAATACTACTTCCTATACCTGTATTTTTAAATAAATATTGAAACACTATTGAATTTGAAGAGAAGCAGAAGTTTTTCTTTCAGGGAAACTGTTACCAGTTGTTATGGTACTCTGTCTGCCTAGGTTACTTGTTTAATAAAAAATAATTTTAAAAAAGTGGCTCTAATGCATGATGAAACTGAATTCTGTCAGTGGTATGATCGTTTAAATCCAAGATAGCTGACTCTAGTAATGCAAACCCCAAAATTTCCTTCAGATATACTTGTGTTCTGAGCCAAACCTAATAATGCAGTTGTGAGATGCAATAGAATGGGGAGAAGTAGAATTTGTAATTGTATATATAAAACTTTTTTGAATTACACATAGCTTTTGGAAGGGATCACTTCTTAGTTTAGTCAAAAAGGGGACAGTACCAAGGGGGAAAGGACTTTATTGCTCTGATGTGGAAGAACCAAGTTTAATGTTTTTAACCCCTTATATGTTTTCACATACAAAGGGAAATTTTTACTTCCTGAGATAAGTTATGTCATTGAATTTTAGCTGAGAACTGCATGTTTCTGTGATGTACCTTACCTTGAAATTACTGCTACTTAAATAGAAGCGTATGGAGCAAAGGAAAGTTTAGCACTTAAGGAGGTGAGCCTATTGGTTAGGGCAATAAAGTTGAGATGTGCAGGACCTGTCTTTTAGTCCTTTCTTGTCCATAATTTATTTCCTGTGTGGTTTTAGTTTCTGAGACTCCTCATACAATTTATGTAATAGTCTGTATAATTTAAGAAATACCACCTCAAAACATGGAGTTTATGACTTCAGAATGGGAACGGAATTTGTGGAAAAACTAGATTAGAGTGTTCCTGTGGTCAAAAGAAAATGCAGAATCAGCCATCGAACTCTTAGATGTAATCAAGACTGTTTAACAACTGCATAAAGTAACACTAATTACTATTACAAAACACCAAAAAATAAAAGAAGAAAGTTTCATTTTAATGCTGTGTCTGGTGGTACTGTGCCCAAACTCATTAAATGTAATCTTATTCTTTGGATTTTCCTAATTACATTTTAAAAACCATTTGTTAAATTTTACAATCCTCTAAGAATTGAAATAGGCAATTCTGAACCATCTTTTACATTAGTTTTGATTTTAAAAGCAGCATGAATAGGGCTAAATTCTATGTTATGTAGAATGAGCAAGTTTTTTTTCTACTTTAACTTTTCATCCCATTTACTCTACTTAGAATATTAAATAAACTCAAAAAACAAGGAGACGTTAATCTTCCTTGCTGATGCATACTACATGACAGGATCTTTTTCTTAAATTGGAGGAGAGGTGAGTCCTGATTTTACTTAAGGTAAATAACAAGTGATTCAGACTTTAGAAAAAGAACTTGAATTACCATAATTTATATGTGATTCTTTGTGTAGTAAGCCACAAAGTGGAGGGTGATGGAAGTTCCTGTAATAAGTTAAATTTTAGGCATGTGGACATTGTGATGATTACAGCATACTATTCTGCTAACTTTGTTAGGTGTGTTAACAAAGGTGTATTTTATGGAGTCTTGAGATCACTTTTTTTTTCCCCACCTGTGGTACCTCCAGAGACTGTGGTGCCTTCGGATAGAAGTCTTATTTCATTGTAGCAAAATGCACATGCATGCCCCGTTCTCCTTCAAAGTAGTGTGCAGCAGCCTTACCCTGTGCCTGTATGAGGATATGCTGGAGAAGGGAAAAAGCAAAACTTGATTTACATGCATTTGCTGTTCTCCAAATTCCTTAACACATAGTTAAGAACAATATGATCTCTTCTAACGGGTAAACTTTCAGTATTAAGATGAAAAATAGAGCAGTAAATGTGAATCAGATGAGTGGTATTGTTAAGCATGTCCTGCTTCCATTTAATTTTTTTCTATCTGTGTAAGGAAAATTCATTGACTTTTTGTTATGCATCCAGAAATATGAATAAAGCAATCTTTATGGTTTGGAAAAATATCAAATCAAAAAGTTACTTTATTTAGAGATACTGTCACTGACAGCTTTTTATCAGTTCATCTGCTTTATACATTCCTAAACTGGAAAAAGCTGCAGCAGATCAGCTGGGTGGGTTATTTTCTAGGTGGGTTATTGTGAAGTAATTGATGTGATGACAATTTGAATTATAGAGGTTGTGTTTTGTTTTGTTGTGCTGTTTTGTAGTTTGGGTGTTTTTTTCTTAATACGGTTTCTTTCACCAATATTATCTTGTGTGTGTTTGGGTTGTGTGGGTTTTTTTGTTTGTGTTTGTTTGTTTGTTTGTGTGTTGCTGGGGTTTTGTTTGTTCTGTTTTAAACTCAGGGGCTACAGCCTGGTAGCTAATTACATGGATTCCCAGTCATCTTGTTACAAGACTTGGCAAGTACCTCAATATGCCCCTGCATCAGTTGCAATTATTACAGTTTGCCTAAGTCTTGTGAGGCCCCTCCTTGAGATTGAGCCATAATGTGTACAGCACTGAGTAAAAGAGCAACTAGAAAGGCGTGTGATTTGGGGTTTTGTTTTGGGTTGTTTGTTTGTTTGTTTTACCAAAAAGGATTACATTTTAGTAAGATGTCTCAAATATAGGGATTTTAAGGGGGGGGGGGGGAAAAACCTTGTAGCTAAAGCTCTAGAATTGGATTACTTCTGAAACAGCAGCATGTAAATGGGGGGGGGAAATACTTGTGAAGGTATAGTCAAAGGTAACAGGAAGTGTTTCTGCTTTTATGAAATGGACTTTATTTTGAAAAGATGCAAGTACTGGAGTTAATATGGCCATAAACAAGACTAGGGAGATAGAGAAATTAGTATGATGTAGCAAAGATGCACCAAAACTATCAAAAACATTTTAATACAAGCTGTGCATATACTACTGTTCTCATTCCCAGCTGTACAGTAATTACCTCTCCTATCTTCAGACCTGCCAAATGGTGCATTTGAAAGCAATACTTAAATGTCAGCTTCCATTATTACATGATATTTATTCTTTTCTTGGCTGTTCTCCTAATACATAGTCTGAGTCATTCAAGCAGATTTGTTGAAAACATACTTGCAGTCTCTGTTGTGATAACCTAGAGCATGTGGGGAGGGATGAAGGAGAGGGGTGGTTTGAGATGGTATTGCAGTGGGATCAATTATGAGGCTAAATATAACTATTTCAGAAACATTTATGGAGATACAGCTTTTGGAAAAACAATAGCTAATGTATAACTAAACCTGTTTGACCTCAGTTTGTATTGTAAAACTGTCCAAAGTTAACCTAGGCCAACCTTGTATTAAAAATTCTAAGTCTGCACCTTGTGATTTCCTCCAGGCTTGGTGCAACCCAGAATATAGCTAGCTTCCCCCCGATAGGTACAGCTTAGCAATTTACTGGTTGGTAGATGGAAGAAGCCTTCATAATACCCAACAGCCACACTACTGCTAAAGTGTAGATGAAAAAATAGCTGTATTTGGTCATGCACAGAGGAAGAGTCCTTGTGTGTTCTTTGTGCACCTAATACAGTACAAATACTTGGATGATGGCATCTCTAAGAAGACTTGAAAAGTTGTGAAGGCACTCTAAAGGCTATGGTTATAGCAATCCTGTTATAATACTCTTTTAAGTCTGAATGAACTTGTAAAGATGTTTTAATACTGTACTAGAAATAATTAATAAAGTAACAGAATCTGATTTGCTCAGTAGTGGTAATTACTCTTACCTTTGCAATTTATTTGCCTGACAAACCTAGTTTGAAGGCCTCCTTTTGAGGTAAACCTGTTGGCAGTGATGATTTGCATTATCAGATGAATCCTGCCTCTCGAACGCTCTCTGTTTC
Organism: Ceryle rudis; assembly: GCA_033439905.1. Classification (NCBI taxonomy): domain Eukaryota; kingdom Metazoa; phylum Chordata; class Aves; order Coraciiformes; family Cerylidae; genus Ceryle; species Ceryle rudis. The sequence continues at coordinate 4,667 of JAAGNO010027411.1, forward strand.
TTAGAGGATCTTAATGTCTTAAGAGTCCTGCCTGTAGCCATGTAGTCAGATGTTGATGCACAGGATGTGTTTGCTTCTGTCAAAGCCTTCCCCTGGGTCAGCACCTGAGCTCTCATGTCATTCACCATTGTCCCTGGACTCCTGTAGTTAGCTTTGATCTGCTGAAGATCTCCTTTGGCAGTGTCTTGGTGGCCATGTAGAAGGATATTGCAATGGCCAGATGAGCTGTAAGAGTTTCCTCTGCACAACATAGTAGTTTTGGACCATGGGCAAAAAGCGGAGTGTTTAAAATAGCCAGTCTGGCCGCTGTGCGGAAGCCTTTATCCCCCTGAGAGTCTGCAATTACAGTCACCCGTTGCTTCCTTTTAGTGACATTGGCTGTGTCCCACGGATCGGGCTTAGATGCCAAACCTGCCAGAACTTGTTCATCCTCACCTCTCTTGGACTGTGTGCCTTTTCAGCACCCAAATAGCTACCGATGGAAGAAGAGAGCCCCCTTCCAGTTGCTGGAGGTCACTACTTCCAGCCTCCCCTCCTCTCCTCATGAAAGCCCTCATCCTCACCCAGAGTGAAAAAAGCAGTAGATTTGGTAGAGTGTGGTTGTGGAGCAGGGGAAGAGTTAACGTATGGAAAAGAACCGCTCTCAACTTTCTTCAGGAAAGCAAACTGTGGAAACGTAACTGGGTTAAGAGACTATGTCAAATTTGTGCTTATGAAGACTGCTTGTTGGAAGAACAGGTAACAAAGAAAGCTGTTGGTTTTTTGTTGGTGGTTTTTTGTTTGGTTTGGGGTTTTTTTTGTGTGTGTTTTCTTTTTAAACATTAAGATACAAGAATCACAGAATATTGGGTGCTGGAAGGGACCTCAAAAGATCATCTTATTCAACCCTCCTGCCAGAGCAGGTTCACCTAGATTAGGTCACACAGGAATGCATCCAGGTGGGTTTTGAATGTCTCCAAAGAAGGAGACTCCATAATATCCCTGGGCAGTCTGTTCCAGTGCTCTGTCACCCTCACTGTGAAAAAGTTTCTCCTTATGTTTACATGGAAACTTCCGTGTTCCAGCTTGCACCCATTGCTGATTGTCCTATCATTAGATGGCACTGAGAAGAGCCTGGCTCCATGCTCCTGACACTCACCCTTTACATATTTATAAATATTAATGAGGTCATCCCTCAAGAAATTTATTGGAAGTAAAGGAAGATTGACAGATTGGGACATTGCAAGTTAATACTTTATTAAAGTATTAATGCTTCTTTTCAGTTTGGAGCTAGAAAGTGTGGGAATCATGTAACAGTAGGCCTAAAAGGTAGTCTGGAATCAAGGAGGCAGTCAGCAATCAAGACACACAATTCTCTAAAGTTAATTTGGAGCTGATTTTTTTATTTTTATTGGTGAATCACAAGAAATAAAAGCAAAGTATGATTCTGACTGGTATTGGGTTCTGTACAGTACCAGAGCTACTACTGCCATTCATACTGTGTCATGAAGCAAAACAAAGGTTTATTGAAATGCCAGTGTTCTGCTAGTTAGAATTTTATCAACAGTGCCAGCATGTATTCATCGGTAGCTGTATTAGAAATGAAGATGCATTTTCCTGGTTAGGCTAAATTAAAATTGTATCAATCCTGCTGAAGAGCAGCAGCAAAACTTTGTAGAAAACTAAGTGGAAGTAGTACGCGTGTTTTTCAGAGAAAATTTTAGAGTAAGGACTGCAAAAATATTATGTTTGTGGTGTTAAGTTGTATGAGTAAATTTTCCTTTAATGAGTAAACTCTCCTTTAAAGGAAAGGATCCAGTATCCAGAGGTGAGGAAGCACATGATCACATGAAGTCTTAAGTTGTGGCTCCATGGAAAAGTTCTGGGAGGACTTACAGGGAAGCATCACTTTGGACAAGTGGGATGGAACTAAGTTTGGTGAACTAGCAGAGAAGTGGGTTGGTCTGTCCTTTGCTCAGGGAAAGAAAAAAACCAACCCGCTGTGCAAATTGCTGTCTTGAATAGAAGCTGTGTGGAAGACTGTTTTAGAAATTCATGTCTTGCATAGGCAGAAGCAGGCAGTAGAACAGATAGCTGTGTACAAGAGTAAAGGCAAAAACAAGTAACACTCTTGGTACTCAGTGTTGGGGGGGAAGGTAGGTAGCTTTTTTTGTCCGTAACCCATTGAAGCCAGAACAGTTGGGGATTTGTGCAATGCTAATATCAGGTGAATTTATATTACATTGAATCTAAGAGTTGGTGCATAATGCTTGAAGGTAATTTTTGGTTATGCTTGGGCCTCAGATTTTTGCTTTCTGCTTTTGTAGATTGTGTTTTAAAAGAAGTGTGTGTATAAATATTTGTGAGATGACAGTGGTTTTGTCACTTAATTTTGTTCTTGCATAGGACTCTGACAGAAGTAGAAAATTAAAATAGAAATAAATCCTTCTATAGCACAAATAATAAATACATAGCAATTATAATAAATTTATTAATATAAATATTAATTTAGTACTATTTTCTAATTTAATTATAGTGAAAGGCACATTTTAACAAAATGTGACCTATCAAGCTGAACAGCTCCTATGTATTAAGATAGCCTCTCTGGTCTATGATAGGATTTTAAACATGCTGCTGAAGATATGGTACATATTTATTATATCTTACAGTAGCTTACATATAATCTTAACTAAAAAGTAGGTGTCCTTTTTGATGAGAGTATGTTGTGTTACTTAGAGGGCATCACAGTTGATAAGCAAATTTTTATGATTCTAAATGGTATTTGTAGATGGTAGTTAGTTGTTTCCAGAAGATATTGGTATCTTACATGGTGCGATGATGCACTAATCTTGCAAGGTACTGTAAAATAGCTATATCGTTAATATAGATGAGTCCTGAATATGAAGAATGCTTCAAATACTGCTTTGAATTATCCTTTTAGATGAAAATAAGCTTATTTATTTGGAAGAAAAGAGGGGGTGCTTGGAAACTGTTGCTGCATTGAACAAAACTTCTGTTATATCGATAATTATGTAAATTCTCACCATATTTCATCAGTTGTCTTGCATCTCTTTCTTGGGTGGGGGGTGGTGTTTGTGGGTTGTTGGGTTTTTTAATAATTTAGTTTGCTGTGTTTCTCTCTTTTGCTGTTACAGTATCTGATTTTATCAAATACCTAAACAGACTAGCTGGTAAATTATTGGATTTATCCAATCCTCAATTATAAAATGTTTTTGTATAGATAAGAAGGACTAGAGAGTACTTACGATACTGGAAGCGAAATCAGCTTTTTTATATTTTTATATTAACCTACTCGGATTAAGTAATTTTTGGTGATCATAAATGAAAAGTTTCTGATCTTGACGGCTTCCTCCTTTTAATTTAATTTTTTTCCCCCCCTCCGTATATGATTCTAAGAGAGAGACTGCTTTACTTGTGTAGAGCTGTGAGGATAATCCTCCCACCTTTAAGATTCTGTGGCAGTTATTTTAAGTATAATGAGGTTGTTGGGGCATGGCTTAATAGGCTGTTTGTGTGCAGATGGCAGTTGCCTTGTCTTACTTTTATCTTCTTATTCTGTTGAATAGTGGAAGGAGTAAATACTCAGGTGATAAATGTAACAATTTTTGGAATTGCTCTCAGAATTTGAGTACTTGTTGCCAGCGTTCTTGAATTTGCTTTTGAAATTGCTTTCTCTTAAACTTTTGATTTACTGTTTTAAATGTTTCTTTTGTCTCCAGGTTTTGAAAGTATTTTAGAAGGGCTTTATGGACCAAGGCTACGAAGAGACCTCAGTTTATTTGAAGGTAAATGAGCCAGATTTTAGTCCATTGATCTTAATTTATTAGGGTTTCTTTTGGTTAAAGGTAGTTTAAATTATATATTGAATTCTAAAAAAGGGGAGTCTTCAACTGTATTTCTTTATAATGTGTATTTCATCATGTTCTTGTCAATACTGTGCATAGGCAAATCACTAGGTAAAACAGTACCTAGGTTTTTGTTCCTATGCAGGGGAAGTTTTGGATTAGTGAAGATTTCATGAGAGGGTTTTACAGTTCTGGAATACTGCATCTCCTACTTGACTTGTTGGACAGCTTTTAGAAAGGGAATACAAGCTGATCAGTTTCCTATTGACATTAATTGGGAAAAGCAAGGTAATGAGTGCTAGGTTTGTGTGTTTTGTTTAGGTGGGTTTTTTTTGTTGTTGTTGTTGTCCTTTGTTTGGTTGGGTTTTCTTCTTGTAGATAGCAATGAAAACAATTTAAGCTTAATTTTTTAAATTTTTTTTTACATCCATATCTGTATATATAAAAATAAAGCTTTTTCACATATTTTTTAGAGATAAATTAGAGATAAAAGTATATATGTATTTAAGTGTATGTGTATATATATAATAAAAATATACATATTTTTCATAACCCTTATAAGACCTAGCCTTATTCCAAATGGGTTTGGGTTTGCTTGAATAGTTATCAGTAGCAGCCAAGTCTTTAGTTGGTTAAGTAGGAAATAATTTATTAGTCTTTAACAAAAGCAGAGGAAGAAAATACAGCACAAAACTGCTTTGAAGTGTTGACAGAAGTAAAGTTCGTTTTCATGACTTTTTTTAAAAAACTGTTCTTTCTGTTACTGAACCTTCCAAATGTTCTGTTTCATTCTTTACAATTTATTATCTGATAATGTAATTTGTAGACATGAAACTTACATACTGCTAGCATGTGAGTCAGGCTGGCTTATACTGTTTATTTGCTTAGAATAGCTTTGGAGTGATTGCTTTACCTTGGTTATGGTTTTGCCCTCTTCATTATTAGGCAAGTTCTTTGACCTATATCATATATATATATAACACAATATTTTCAAGGGAAAGGGGGAGAACTCAAAATACTGCTTTGTTTTAAGAATGTCTTTTTTTTTTTTTTTTTGTCACTTACAAAGCTAAGTGTGCCATTTGTCAGACTTGAAAACATTTAAGAAATGTGTAAATTTGAGATAAAGCTTATTTTTATGAGTAGCACTTCCATTTGCTATGATAAACACATTGCTGGTTTGGAAAGAGAACAGGGCATTGTTATAAAATTGTACAGTATTGGGGTCTTTTTCTGGTTGTAATTCCAATGGGTTGCTATGTATTGGGCTCTACACTGACTAGTAGTTAACCTTTGTATTTGAAAGAAAATAAAGCTTTTACATTTCGAAGAAAAATTCATGACATTTTTATTTTGTGTCTGTAAGAAGGCAGAAAGTACTGAGCTAATGACTTGAATACAAGTGTTACAGTTAAAGGAGCCCAATAGTTCACAATAAGGTATTATTGCTCCTTTAGAGTTCCTGCAGGTGTATATTTGAGGTGACACATGGGAAAAGTTTTAGCTTGTTTGCTTCATGTTGTTAAAGATTTCCTGTAGCCTATTTAAGATCTGCTATTCACATTGCTTGCAGAGGACCTTAGATATTTGATGTTTCAGTGACTTTGTCCTGCAAATTTAATTCATGTTTATCTAAAACGTAAAATTTCAAAGCTCTCTTTTTCCAATTTGCAAGAATGTCTGTTAGTAACGTGCATGAATCTTTCAACAGTTAAAGCCTGTTTCCATGTTTGACACATCTATAAAATTGACTTTACTTCTAGAGCAACTGCAGAAGAGATAAAGTGCTGTTAGGTTGGGATCCCACCTTACCTTACTATTTTTGGCTCATTTGTTTAGAGTTGTAACGTCTGTTAAATCAGTAATCCCATTTGAAGTTGCCATGTATTGTACAAATGCAGTAGAAATAGACCTTATAGTATAGGATGCAAGGCTATTCCTAGTTTGAGGTCTGAATTGTGTTATAAAGATTAATAGTCTTGAGTAAAATTTGTTATAAATCTTTACACTGTCATAACTTAAGTGCCATTTTCCACTTTACAGAAGTTTTTTTTTAGACTTAGCAACATGCCTAAATCACTGCATCTTGTAAGGTGTCTGGTTTTTCTTACCATAACCACTGACCCAGTACTGTTAACATGCAGCATTATGTCTCATTAGTAAGTGTATATTTCTTTGAATAAACATCAAAAAATTGTATGGCTTTTTTTTTTCCCCAGAAAAGTGAAAGCTGACTGAAATACATGTCTCTTAGCTACAGCAGCATTTTTTCTCTTACATTGTTGGTTTTATGTATTCTTTGTAACATAGGGGAAAAAAAAAAAATATGTGTATAAAATGTAACATAAGTGTGTTAATTTATGTGTTTTCTCTGTAGTTCTGTCTTGAAGCAGTATTTGCTCTATAGACTAAATTATTGTATTCTCTCAAAGTTGCCTGAGAGAATAATAAATTGTAATGGAAAATTTAAATGGTAAAAAATACCCTTTAGTTTTACTGTGTGGTTTGTTGCGGGGTTTTTTGTTTGGTTGGTTTTTTTGTTTTATTTTGTTTTTTTCTTAGAGAACACTTTGTAAACTTCAGAAATGGTCTTGCTGAGAAGCCAAACTAAACTGAAATAGCCACCCATAGCAACAGATAGTTAGCTGAAGATGTCAAGATTATTTTTATCTTGAAATTCTTATATGATATGTATGTAGGACTTACCTTGAGCTTGCTTAAATGGTTCTTGTCACCTCTGTTATTTTGCACTTTTTTTTTTTTAATCCCTGATTGCTTTGCACTATCAAAGGTGTTTGGTTCTGTATCTTGGCACCTGACCTTGGTCATGCTCTGAATGAACTCAAGGCTTCTTGTGTCACTGCATCTTTAGGGCTTTATAATCCTTTGCTTATGTCCACTTTCAGCTAAGAAGATCCACATATAAATTGTTGTCATTTACATTCTACTTACAGATAGTTAACTAAAGTGTTAGAAAGCTTATCCTTTAATCAGCTCGTATGTATTTTCTTCAGGACTATATGCTGGGGTTCTGTTTTCCTGCAGACAGAGGAAAACTAGTCTTGTGGGGGGAAAAGCAGCTCTCATTCTTTCTGGGGAGGAGAGGAACCTCTTCATACAGGATGAAAGGTTTATTTGAGGGCATGTTTTATTTTCCTTAGCTTGTTCTGGAATAGTTATTCATAAAGTAATGGAGTGGAAAATCATATTAAGAAACACAAATCTCTAATATCATTCAAGTTTTTATGAAATTAATAAAATGAAGGAACATGATAAACACCTGATATTCTAAACTACTTATTGGAAATGGTAGTGCCATATAAAAAGGGAACGGCATGATTTGGTCAGAAATGTGACAAATACCTGGAAAATTTATTGGGTCATAAATACTGGTAAGTAAAGGTTGATTTTTTTTTTTTAAGCTATCTCATTTAGATTTACTAGATAATTGTTTCACATTTTAAGAGGTAAATGTGGAATATATTCAGTACTGTAGGTATCTATATTCATTTGCTTAATTCAGCATGACTTTCTGGGAAAAATTGTTCAGGGAAACAAAGATTTGAATGGCTTAAGAAATGAAAAAAAAAGGTAGTAGCTCTTTTCAAATTTCACAACTTTATTCTTAAAGATGGAAATAGGTTTAACAGCTTTGTACTAAATGACTTGAAGCCAAAGTAATGCTTGATATTAAAATTCCCTTTGCATGGTCTCGACTCTTTCTCATGGGCTGGTTAGTGTTGTAGGTTGTGAGCAAATCTTTCATCAGCTGACCCCAAGCAAGATAAAATGAGGAGGGTAGATAATCATTATCCTAAATTGAATGCAGCAAGGAGAAAGCTTGTTCTGCTTCAAGTGCTATCTGTGCTTCTGATCTTTCTCAGAGTATGGTTGTCTATCTGTAGTTAAAAACTAATATACTGGTCAGTGTGTTTCTTGTGGTGGTGACCAGAGACTGTTGGATGCCTGGCACTTGATATATCTGGTATATATCTGCTATTGATGGAAGTTTTGCTTAGCTGACTGGCATACTTTAGGTTGTAAATAGCTTTTTGTTGTTTGAATAAATTTAGCATTATGTAGACCTGATGTTTCTTGAGGCTTGCTTTTTTTTGTTGATGTGCAAGGGTTGCTCTTTAGTTAGAGTTTTAAGAATGGAACTTCAGGATTCCAAGGTAGAATAATTCCTCTGAAAATATAAACCCTGTCTTGGAGTTATGTGCAGAATCCCAACATTTGAATTTATCGTGGTTGCAAGGAAAACATGAACTTGTTATGAAAGAATAGTATGTTTGTGGGGTTTTTCATCTGTGGACATCTTAAAGGAATAGCTCTAACAGGCTGAGACAGCTAGATTAATTCAGGAAAAGTAACTCCTCTTTTGTTGCTCTCCAGTCAAGAAAAATCTTGTCTGTTTTTGATCATCAGCTGTCCAACCTGTCAAAACTGCTGGTTTGCATCCCTGGAAGCATATATAATTGTTGCTAATACATAATTAATACATACATTAATTTAGTATTTTAAATCTGAACAAACTAGATTTAACCCAAGTAATGGTGTATTATTATTTATGTTCACCCTCAACTTAAGAACCTAACTTTTCCAGACAAATTTTATTTCTGATGATTCCTATGTGATAATTCATTTAAGAAAGTAAAATTTTAGCACTTAGCAGGGGACAGGGAGAAGTGGGAAACAACCATACAGTTAGCAAGGTCAGAGAAGGAAGAGGGCAGACTGTGTACCAGGCACTGGAGCAGAGATTCCCCTGCAGCCCATGGAGAGGAATATGGTGAAGCAGGTAGAACCTAGAGCCCATGGAGCACCATGTTGGAATGGATACCCCTGCTGCAGTCTATGGAGGATCCCACACTGGAGCAGGTGGAGATGCTCTGGAAGAAATTACAGCCCATGGGGGGGCTCATGCTGAAGCAGGCTCCTGACAAGAATTGTGGTTCACAGAGAGGAGCTGATGCAGGAGCAGGTTTTCTGGTAGGAACTGTGGGCCTGTGGAGTGGTCCCTTCCTGAAGGACCATGCTCTGTCAAAAAGAGACATGCTAGAGTAGTTTGAAGAGCCACAGCTGTGGGAAGGACCCCACACTGAATCAGGGGAAAAATGTGAGGAGGAAGAAGTGGCAGAGAGGAAATAAGGACAGCCCCTGTTTCCCATCCTCCTTGTGCTGTTTGGGATGATGGAGGAGGTAGAGTCATCAGGAATGAAGGAGTGAAGTTGAAGCCTGGAAAGAAGTGGGGTGGTAAAGTAGTTTTAATTTTGCCTTTCTCATTAAATTAATTTTCCCTAAATCTGGCTTGCCATTGACAGCACTGAGCAAGTGATCTCCTTGTCTTTAACTTGACCCACAAGTTTTTTTCATCTTACTGTTTTTTTCCTGCCCTGTTGAGGAGGAGGAGTGACTCAGTGGGTCTTGGTAGCCAGCCAAGATCAACCTACCACAGTGTGTTACTGAGAGCAGATAATCGTAAGAACCTCCCTAACAGAACTGACTAATGTAGTGGTACAGAGAAAAGGATGAAACGTACTTGGTAACTAATAAAAGAGGGAGGAAAACATTGTTTAGGTTGTGTGTGAACTGAAAATGAATGGGTTGGAGAGGACCTTGGTGTAGTTAATCATGTTTGTATTCCCCTGCCAAAATGCTGTGGCTGTGATACTCATGCACAGCTAGGATGCCGTAGTACTGCCTAGAGTATTAATGTAAAAGAAAGGCCTTATCTTGAGATCTTGTTCACCTGTGTTCAGGAAACAGGTGTTCAAGTGAGAATAATGCATAAAATGATGGGGTTGAATCTCATGAGAGAAAATCATGTGGACTAGATCAGCCTACCAAAATAAAGTGTGAAGCAGGGGGATAATGATATTCTCTGTAAATACATCAAGGTGTTAAATACCTAAAGAGTTACTGTTCATGGACGGAGAGACCAGAAAAGCAATCTGAAATAAAATGCCATAAGTGAACTTAAACAAGAAAATAGAAGGCTAATTTTATCTCTTAGCACAGTTGGTGTGGAAAAGCTTTAACACAATTTATGGCTCGGGAAGAGTTTGTGACGGAAAACTCTTAACTGTTGAAATGCAACTTCATAATTTGTTTAAAGAAAATAGATGGCATGTCTCCATTCAGTAGGAGACTCAACTTGGTATATGGTTTAAGTCCTGTATCCCCTTGAGACCAAAGTATGTCTTCTGATAAAACACATAAAGTTACTTAAAATTGTCCAAATACATCAAGTGTTACAAGTGAGTATAGGGTTTTGGTTTTCCTATGGTGGTGGTGTAAAATCAGTTAATATGTAAGTACAATACATGTAGCTGAAATGGTGAGGAGTCCAAATAGTATTTCCTATCTTAATTTACTACAAGCTAGCACACTTCTGTTAAAAGGAATGACAACTGGAATTCAGAGCTTTATTTGCAGTATTCAGATGCACTCCAGTAACTGTGACAAGTAATCAATTGAAATGTATGAGTTTACCTTTCCTTTTAAGAAAGGTGTCCTTAGCTATTTCGAAGTTGAGCCACGTGAGCCAGACAAGTCTTTGGAAATATCTGAAGAATTAAATAAGACTGGCTATATTGTACCAATAATTCTATCATAATCTAATATGTATTTTATTTAAGAGAATTGTAGGATGTGCATTTTATTCTCAAAATCCTTTTTGACTTGTTTAAAACATCTAGCTTTTTTTCTTCTTTTAAGACTGTGAGCCAGAAGAGCTAACTGACTGGTCTATGGATGAGAAATGTTCCTTTTGTAATTTACACAAAGAAACAGTCAGTGTAAGTATGAACATGGTATCAAGTGTGACTCCCCAACATCCCATGTTTGGTATGAAAGTAAGAATTAGATGATTTAATTTTGCAAATAGATTAATACTGCATTTTGACTCGGAGAGTTTGAGAGGGAGAGAGGTGGTTTAACTTTGTCTTTCTGGTGTTTTCTATTTCACTCAATAATTCAATTGTATATTGTACTATCGGTAGACTAATTTCTGAGAGACGTTACAATCTTCGTATGTCTTCTAGGATCGTGCATCAGTTACCGGTTCTTCACAGTCAACGCCTACAGAGGAACTGTCATCTCAGGGCCAGTCCAACACTGATAAGATTGAATGCCAAGCAGAAAGCTATCTAAATGCACTCTTTCGAAAGAAAGGTAATTAAAGCATGTCTTTCATATTAAGAGATATTGCACAAATCTCAAACAATCAGATTATTTATTTAGGATTGATTTTGATTCTCAAGTAGTTCTTATTTATCTACTGAATGCAGTTTCTCTCTATTCCTTTGTGTTTCCTTAATCTTTTTCTTTGCTTACTTCAATCAGCAAATGAAGCACCACTCTTCCTACTTGCCATTGCTGTTAGTCCTCTTGCATTGTCTGTTACTCTCTTGAATCCCTGTTTTGTTTTGTTTTGTTTTTTTACCATGAGCTGCTACTTTTTATGCCAACCTCAGGTGCCATTCTCTGGAATTTTAAACATTTTCTGTTACTAAACTTTCATTTAGAGTTTCCAGCAGGAAGACCATTTTAGGTGAGAGGTGTTTTACAGATTACAAAATGGGGTTTGGGATCTTGTGCAAAAATGACTACTTCAAATACATCCAAGTTAGAGCTTTTTGTCAAAAAAGTAACTCCTTAATTCTCTGACTAGCCTTGTTCTTGGGCACTTAGCAAGTTATAGCAGTATGAGTGACTGACAAGTTAGCTTGGTTCATGTAAGTTATTTAGCTAGTCTTTGTTAACAGCAGTAATAATACTTATTTTCATCCTTCAGTTTCTCTGTATGGAATGTGAATGCAGCTCTATTTGGTAATTACAACTTTAATACGTTTTTCTTGGGTTTAGTAGCTGTACTTGGATTTCAAAATAGCTGAGTATGACTAGAGTGACAGCCCTCTGACAAAGAATTAATGTCAGACACATTCTCTTCCACATAGGTGGGAAAGGAAAAAAAAAACAAAGTCTAGTTTTCTCCTCCTTGCCTTGCTTATAGTAGAGATTGCTATGCCCTAGAAACTGGGGTGGGTGGAATCCTTCTGGATGGGGCATCTGTCTGTTCAGTTTATGTTCATTTTAGAACTTTTAAAGAATTTTAAGCAGAGTGCAACAACATTTTGAGTCCATCTTCCGTTCCTTGCTTTTCTTTAAAACCAGCTATTTCCCATTCAAAATAAAATGTTCAGTGAAGTTGCCACCTCGTTAATTCTGAAACTCTTATTTTCATCACAGGCCCAGTTGCACAGCATCTCCGTAGGCAGATATTTTAATTCCTTCAAATTTCTACTTTCTCAGACCTTCTCTTGGTCTTGATGTACTCTGTTTTTCAACATTCTCCTGCTTTATGCTTCTGCTGTAGTTGCTGTCTTTTGATATTCCTTGAGAGGAACTTTTATCATGGGAGAAGTGAAACTTACCATGACTTCACCTTAGAGTGAGTGACTTCTGTGAAGTTTTTCAGAAAGAGCGTTTGGCTTTTAGCATCTTCCTGGGGTTTTTTGATCTCCCAGATCTGTAACATTAGGTTAGAAAGGTTTTGTCCATTGAAAAACAAAACCAAAGTCTTTCTCCATTGTTTTTGTGATTCTTTGAAGGACTTGTGTATTCTTGGTTAAGAGGTACTTTGCTGAAGAGTTTTGTAAGATTATTGCTTCAGTTTGGGTTCCAGCAAAGCCTCTTAAAGTTACTAAAATTATAAAAAGTGAAAAGGAGGAAAAAAAATTGTATCTGTGAAGAGCATTTAAAAAAAAAATTGAGGTATTTAAGTAATTATCTTGGCTTTGTAGGAGGAAGACAAGAGTTTTACTAGGTAAATCCCATCTACTTCCTGAATTTTTGTAGGTTTTTAAGATCAGTTATCAACTTAGATAAAAGGGAATCAAAAAATTCAAGTAACTGTTTAGCTGATACCTGGTAGTAAAACAGATGCCCTTTCATTAAAGAGAGATGAAGGACCAAAAAAAAAAAGTTCTTCATTGTCTGTCTCTAAAATGAAAGTAACATTTGTTTCACTTGTTTTGATTGCAAACTCCTCAAGAACATAGGCTGTTTCTTAGTGTTATAACTAGTATAAGTACTAGTTTCATTTTAGGGCCTTTGTGAACAATTTCTAAGACTAGTGAACAAATCTGAGAATTAAATTTATTGGTCTCATTATTCTTTTATTTTAGAAAAAGTACATCTGGGCTTTTTAATTTGCAGAGTGGTTTTGGTTTATTGTTTGGGGTTGTTTGTTTTTGTGGGGTTTGTTGGTTGGTTGGTTTTGGTTTTTGGTGTTTTGTTTGGGAGGGGGCATTGCTTTAAAACAGGAATCTTGTTTAGAAGATCTCAAAACATGCAGCCGTGTTATATCGTTGTCTACAGCATACAGCCTTCAGGCTTTCATAAATGAGGCTTTGTCTGTACGATATCAAAGATGATTCCTTTTTCCTTTTAAAGAGGATGATAGAATTACTGCCAAGATGAGTAAACTCTTGAGAGGCTCTAAGTAACAAAGTCTTCCTATTAGGAACCTATCTTCGCTATGTGTTAGTGAAAGACCAGTTTGGTAGGTAGGTGTCTGTAGGAGAGTCCTGTCCTTGTCAGACGCCTCAGTAAAGCTAAAGTAGTTTTTGTCATCAAACACTCATTGTTTCCATTAAACAATATATCTGAAACCCAGGTGCTTTCATACTAAGTATGAAATCTCTACTCAGAGCAGACTGTGATACTTTTCCACTTACATAACATGAAAATGCATCTGTTTTCTTTTGTCAGAGCAGTAATTACAAGGAAAAACTGTGACGTGCTTTAAAAAAGACATTTTAGTCTATTTTTTCCACTATGAGTATTATAGAATGTGGCATACATATCATCATGTGTAGATCAGTGCTGTCTGTTAAATCAGTTGTTACATTACACATTGCAGTCTAGTGATCATACATAGTGTTAATGTACAGAACAGTTAAGAATATGGATTTGAATAGTTAAAAGGTGGTGCGGTACATAAACTGAGGAAGTCTTAATCCTAAATGTGAGCTTTGAATTAAAATCATTGCAATTAGTCATAATTGCACATAATCTTTATTATTCTTGCATTCTGACTAATCTTGACAATCTAAGCAGAAAATAGATTCTGTGATACAGATTTGTCATTTAGCCTTCTCTTATCCTAATAATATCAGGAGGTCTGCAGCGATCTTGGAGAAACTAGAGGTACATCACAGCTGCCTTTTACACCAGATCCTTAGAGTGTTCTACTGCCTTGTGTTTTAAATAAAGTACGTGAAAAACAGAAGTTCCTTACAACTTTAAAAGTCATACAAAGTATATCTGGTGCCATCTGCTGATAATAATAAAGAAATATTTGCTAGTGATATAAAGCTTAGAGACCTAATACTTTTACACCAAAATACATTAAATAGCATTTAAAGAAACTTACATGACTAATTTCACTGTACATGGGAAATGTGTAACTTTACCACTGTGAAGGTAAAATTACAGGTTTCTACAAGTTTTCATTGTGCACTTGTTTAATAATACAGACTTACTGCCATTGAATGCAAGTAATTAGACTTTATATAACTCACTTAAGTGCTGGTACCTTATTCTGATCACTCAGAAGTCATATATTGATAAAAAAATTACATAAAAGTTGCGTTTACCCTTAAAAAGTAATTTTCTTTCAAAAATCTACAGTATGCAAAAAGAAAATAGTTTATGAAACTATGTAACTTCTTTTCAGTATATAACGTCTCAATTCTGTTCTATATCATTTTGAAAGCTGTGGGAAGTTATTTACAACTTCAAAATGCTCTAAATTCCTACTTCTTAATACAAGTTATGCATCCACAGCTTTTTTGACATCCATTAGGAAGCAAAGGAGTATTAATAGAAATGGATCAAGAGCAGCTTTCCAGTATCTCTGAGGAGGTTACTGAGAAGACCTGGCCAGACTCTGCAACGGTGTCTAGTAGGACAATAGAAGATTAGACAGATTGAAATGAGGCTCTTTCCTATGTAAGGAAAAATGAAGACAAGAAAGCAGTGGAAGAGGCCACCTAAAGAGGTTATACAGTCACCATCTATGGAAATACTCAAGACCTAACAATAAAACCTGGAGCAACATGATTTGATATCAGTCAACCTTGCTTTGAGCAGGCAGTTTTACTTTGTCCTTCCAACATGAATTATGATTCAATGACTTGCACAATAGAAAAACTGATACTGAGGATGTGATAGTGACACTAGTTGTATTTATGGCAGTTAAGATTAGACTAACTGTGGCCCAGCCCTATAGATCGAATATGCATTTGCAGCAAGAGCACTTCAGATGCTCCTCTGGAGCACATCTTCCAGATTATATGGCCTGAAATAACTTTTTTTTTTCCTTTTCCTCCCCACCCCCTAGTATTACCTTTTTAGAGTAAATTGACAATCTGTAAACTGCCAGTTCCTGTAGCCATTGAATGTATGAGAAATTGTACTGCATTTGCTGCACCTGTTGTTCCATGGGGAGTATTTGGAAATGATTAGGAAAAAAAAAAATACTGAAGTAAATATTATAAGAGAAATATCAACTACATCAAAAGATGACTTTGCTCCTAATGGAAAATGGGCTTCTCCTGCAGGTGTCTAAAATCAATGCATGCTTGGGTAGTGCCAGTGTGAAGAGTGCAGAATGGAGTAAAGTAGCAAAAGAAACTTGGCAGCTCTGCAGGAGTTTTGTCCTACAGTCTTATTATAATTGATGCTGAGGATATTGATTAATAAGCAGTAATTTATTCCAGGCACTTGTGTTTCCAGCTAATGGTAGGCATTCCCTGAGCTCGATGATCTTTTGTTTTGGTTTGGTTTTAAAGGCACAGATCATAGCAGGGTGTAAAATAACTATCTTTCCCATTTGTACTGTTGATCATCTGTCCTTCAAAAATATTTGAAGAAGTTTGTCTTGGGTGCATGCAACAAATTAATTTCTCTATATGAGCAGAGTCTTATGAGACCAGATACCTGGTAAACTAATTAGTGTTGATAATGTTTCATATATTTCATTTTGTACAAGTTTCCTGATTACTGGCTGTCAGGTACTTTTTTTTTTTGTTTGCTTGTGTGTGGAATGGGTTTTTTTGGGTGTGTGTGGCTTTTTGTGGGGTTGGTTTGTTTTTTGTTTAAGCTAAGCTATGGATCAGTAGTTTTCATTGTCTAAAGCTATGATTCCCCTGTCACACAGATACTTTTCTTCCTAGATAATTCAGTTTTTCAATTCCATCTCTTAACTTTCCTTGTTACTCTGTTGGGTTCTTTCATATACATTAGCATTTTTACTCTTGTTGCCTTACTACTTAAATATCTTTTTGTTGAATTTTTTTTTGTCTTTCCCTGTAAGTGTGTCTGTCTGTAGGATGATAAAATTCCAGTTGAACAGTTACTATATTCTTTGGTTAGGAATTGGAAAAATACCAGTAAACAAAGAATTCCTGTGCCTGGGTGTTCTGTGATGGGGAGAGATTTCTTTATTTGTAGGTATCCTCAGTCATTTAGAATTTCACTTCATACATCTCCTGGAAACTCCTATCAATTTTAGGAATTTTGGTAGAGATCTGGTTGAAAGATTGTCAGAAGACAAAACTTCAGCCATTAGCCCTTGTTTTGTTATGCCTTGAATAATGTCTCTTGAAGCCAAAATGTCTATCTAGCATACCTGTAGTCTTTGAAAATGTTGGAGCTTCACCATGTTTCACAAAGCATTACTGAATGGTCAACCAAAAAGTATTGGTAAGAAACGTCTGAACAGTCAGCTGGGCCGTCATCATATGCTTTAGATGGCTAATTGCATATGTACGTATTTATAATTCCTTGCAATACTCAGTTGTTGAAAATGAATTCTCAAAATGTAATATACTTTGAATAAGCCTGAAACAAACAAAAATTCTATGCCTTCATCCTAAACTTGAGCAGCATTCTTTGATCTGTCTCGGTGCTCACTCTTTTGCTAGTAGATGGATAAAGCTTCACTGGTGTAAAATGCTTGAGCAAATATGCTGTGTGATCCTTCAAATTACCTACTAAGAAACTTAGACTTTACATGCACATATCTACCTGATCCAGTCCTTTCAGTTTCTCCACTTCCATGAAAAAAAAACCTACAATTTATCATCGGTCTTGTCTGTTTCAGTTTAAGTAGCCCAGTACCTGCCACCATGTCTTCTGGCATTCCTTTCAGGCGGTCAGTCAAGGCTGACATAAAATCTAACTCTTCTGTATCATATTCACGCTTAGTTTAAATATGTAAATCCTTCTCCCTTCCTGATGAAATCTGTTTTATTCATTACCTATGAAATCAAGGATGGGCAGTGGTTTAGACATTGAAAAGGATATTTTTGTGTTGTGTGTGTAAGAAGGAAGAGTGGGATAGTGAAATGAGTACTACTACCACTTTAAGGGAGAGCATAGATCTTTGAATATGGGCAGTTGTGCTTGTCTTGTAAAACGAAGTATTTCAGTCATCAGTGCAGCATTGCATTGATAAATAACACAGCATACTTTAAGTGTTTCTTAATTACATTGTTATTTACATGAAGTTACATATCTTTATTTTGTTGACCTTTTGGTACTTATATTAGTACAATATTTTTGGTTACTAATTCACAAATGTAGTTTCACCTATACTTGTTAATAAGAGAATTAACACTTTCTGGTTGATAGATACCTATGATTTTATTTTAGTGTTATCTAATGTTTGATTCACTTACTCTTTTTGCATTTTAAGAATGAAACCCCTCTTTCCCTGGGATCATTACAAACACAAACAAAAAAAAGGGTACATACAGTTTAGAGTAAGAAATAAGGATTTTTCTCTCAAATGTTTTCATTGGTAGCACTTTAGAAATGTCCAGAAAATCCTGCAAGATTTTACAATGGAAAACATGCAACTTTATTTTAAAATTCAGTTGCTTGTATTACTACAGTTTGTGTGTGGAAATTGCAAGTAATATCCTATCAATTTTGACATGCAATCCTGAACCTACAATGGAAATTGATATATAGGTGAAACTTTTTTTTTAAGATCAGATTCTCAAAAGTCCAAGTGAATGTTATGAAAAGGACTGATGTATAGAACTGCACTTGAAAATTATTTTTATTATAGTTGTCCTTAAAAGTAGTTTCTTTATGTATTAATTCATACCTTTTAACTTTCCCTGGTTGTATTAAAAATTCTTTATTTTTAAAACTGAAAATAAACAGTCTGTAAATGAAAAGTCAACTTACTGGCCAACAATAAATACAGCTTCTAACTCCGTACTTGCATTATTTATCTATCCACATAGTTTTACTTATTTGCAGTACAGAGGAATAAGGTAAAAATTACTAATGTGTGCTAAACATGTTTTTCCAAGTGACCTCCAGTTAGGAATGCTTATGATAAAAACTTACGAGACATCTGAATTAATGTGTCTGTTACATGGGTACTCATTACATGCATTTATTGTGTCTGTAGAAAGTATTTATTTAAAGAAAACTAATTGTATTTATAATACATCTGTTGCCTGTGTTTTTTTATTCCTAGATCTTCCTCAGAACTGTGATCCTAATATTCCCCTAGTTGCTCAGGAATTAATGAAAAAAATGATCCGTCAGTTTGCAATTGAGTACATTTCAAAAAGTAGCAAAATTCAAGAGAACAGAAATGGTTCATCGTTTGAACCAAGTCTGATATGTAAAAGTATCCAAATGAACCAAACGGAAAACTCCCTTCAGGAAGAACAGGATAGCCCTCTAGACCTCACTGTGAATCGAACTCAAGAACAGAATACTCAGCAAGGTAAACTTCTGTATATGCTTACTTGTGTTTTGCTGTCACTTCTTACCTTACGTCTTATTCCCTTAAATTAATGTGTCTGTGTCAAATATCTATATGCTTTGTCTTCACAAAGTAGTAATCAGTATAAAAAGGGAGGGAAGTTATCCTACATGATTAAGTGTTAAGTTGATGCAATGCCAATTTTCCTTCAACCTCATTTTAAAGAAAACTCATACACTTTCTTTTAAAAGAAAGGAAAAATATTGTAAAAACTTTGCACAAAAAAAACCCCACACATCCCCCCCAAAAAAACCAACCAACCAAAACACCACACACACACCAAAACAAACCAAACAAACAAAAACTCCACAAAACAGTCTTTCTAGAAACAATTTACATATTGTGACACCTTGGAATTTCTCAGCTTTAGAGTACTGAATTTAAGTCAACTCACCTGTAGCTGTCACTAGTTCAAAATTTTATTGACAAAGTGACTGTTAAAGAATTCTGAGAAAAGAGAAAGATACTGGAATTTCATAGAGCAGAGGTCATTCTGTCTGTGTCAGCGCTTGGATATTTTGATAGTTTAATGCTCACTATTATTTGCAAAATGAAATAATTTCTTTGTCTCAAGGAATATTGCTATCCAAAACTGGTAACAGTGAGTGTTTTGGACTTTGAACTCAATTTGGATTAGCAGCAGTTTTCAGGAAGGGCTGCAACTGGCGTGTGCAACTGGAAGTAGTGGCAAAAGCAGCAGTTTTTGTCTTTCATGTTAATGCAATAAAAATGTGGACCTAAGGGAAAAGTTTACTTGTATGTCATGTTTAAAAAAGCTAAAAGAAGGTTGAACTGCAGAATTAAGGTTTTGTGGTTTTGATTTGGTTTGGGTTTTTTTAAATACACATTGGTCACAATGAAAGCAGCTTTTGTATGTGTGTGCTTAATGATGTAGTCTTTAATTAGATGAAGCATCATTTGTTGGGGAGGGAACTCTGACATGGATTTACCTTGCTAAACATACCTATTCTGGGTTAAATTCTGAGCATTGTTTCTCTCTGACAGAAGAAGCATTAAGAAATTGTGCAATTTCTGCTTTTATTCTGTGTGATCAGCAGAAATCAGTTCATGCCTGGGTTTAGTGAATATGTTGTGAAAATATCCTTTGTGTTTTGACATACCTCTGCTGAACAGATGAATTGGAGATTTTAGAGAATTATAATTGGCCAGGTTGAAGCACATTTCTTATTCAGTGGTAATAAAAAGTACTTTCCTGATATCAGCACCATAGCCTGTTGCCTACTTCAACAGCTGCTTATAAAGAATAAATACTTTAAAAAGTACATGAGGGAGCAAAGTCCCCAAAGACAGGTTCTGGTTCTTGCTAAGCCCCAGTAAATCTTCCCAAATGAAGGGAAGGCAGAGGGTGAACAGGGCAGGGACAGGAAGAAAGTTCTGCTGCCAGCCTCAGCTATTTGAAAATCTCTTCACCTTTTGTCCAACTAAAATTTAAACTATAGAGAGATTGAGGTATTTAATTTTACATTTTTTATATAATTTGAATTTTTCTTAGAATGAGGCTAAGCGGCAAGTTTAGAATCATGCATGTTCAGCAAAACATCTGAGGCTAAAATAGTTGCTCAGCATACGTAGTTTACTATGTAAAACTTGTATACGGTGTAAGATGATGTAGATTCTTAGAACTTAAACTGCTGTGTTTGCTGGAGTGCTTTGCAGATGTTAAAGATTCTAGTCTTTCTGTGAAGCTTAGAGCTACTGAAATGAGGAAGTACTGAAACGAGGCTGTAGCTGAAGAAAGGTTTCAAGCTATCTTATCTACCAGGGAAGTTGTATTGTGCTTCCTGTTTGCCATGAACATACCAGTTTTGTACTCTTAACTTTCTGCTGTAGTGATCCCAACCCAAGCAAATAAGATCAAGATGGAAAAAGTAAGCCTGCTCTTTTTATTTGCATTGTATTCTAGGTGCAATGATTTACAAAAGTTCTTTCAATTAGCTATTGTCAGGAACTGTTTAGAACTGTTTATTGCTGTTCTATTTACACTTCTGTCCTTTTCCTGAAGAAAGCTTGGATATAGTGAAGTGTTACATGCTTACAGTAGGGAATTGTGAACTTTTTTAATTGGATAATTTAAAAAAAATGTTTTATTTGATGTTGAACGTGGTATACTTCTTCAGTCTGGAGACTTTTAAGAGCTGTACTTGGTTCTCTTCTTATTAATGTCTTTTAATTGTTCTGCAACTCTTTCTAATTATTTGCTATATGGTAATTCCTGTTACAATTTCCAAATGAAGTTGGCAGTACCAAAGTAGGAGGTACAAATTTGTACATTTCAACTTTGAGGGTCCATTAAAGTAATCCTCTTAATTCAAACTCTGTGATGCAGGTAATGACTTAAATATACTTCAGGTTCACTTTCTCCTTAGGCAGGTGCTTTGTATTTACAGTAGTCCTCTTTAAAACAAATTATCTAAATAATAAAACAGTCTTGTTCCCTTACTACGGCAGTGATTCTTGGACTTAAATTGAGAGGAAGGAGAAAGATTTATTTTCCAGATCATTAGAAGCATTTTTTATTTATTTTTCTTTCGCATAAAGCAGATCTAAGCTAAGTGCTAGCTCAATACTGGAAAAAGATTCTGCAGGTGAAGATGCCTGGATAATATTACCTTCACTGAAGAAAACTTCTTACTTTCCTGCAGTATCTGTGGGCTGTCTCTGAAGTACTCGCAAAATTCTCAGGTCTGACACTTTGAGACCTGATACCCTTGTGTATTGGGTTTACTGCACTGCCATCCAGGTATGTGCAGCTGACCCCTGACTGGTAGCAGAGTCCAAAGTCATGTGCTCTGCTTTCTTCTTTGTGTGGAAGTGTAGTGGCTTAGCAGGGTCGCTGAATTCCTGTGCACCTTAGTGGTAACGGATCAGGCAATTACTTCACTGTCCGTCAATTAGAAACAGCTATCTCCAGAAATAACCATATCTTGCTCTTTTTTTCCTAATCCATGTAGCTCTAAAACTGTCAAAACCTTGAAAACTAAGCCTTGTATAGTGAAAGAAAATTTGCTTTGCGTGCACTACATCTAACAATAGTTAGGGTGGTATTGTGTATTTTTGCAAAATTATTTGTCTTCCAAACTAAGCCAATGGAATCGCAGCATTGTTGCAGAATAAAACATTGAGTAAGGAATAGATTTGGAATATCCTTCAGTAACTTACTATTTTCTTGTGCAGTCATGATGCAGAGTTCTTTGGGGAGTGTTCCCAGCCTCAGCTAACTGATGTGGAGGCTTGTTCCCCGTGACAGATATGAGAGAGTTGATTACTCTAGAGCTGCAAAGCAAAGTGACTTACAAGAGGTGGAAGTATAAGCTGTATAAATAAATTATCTGCTAGTTCAGCTACACAATCTTATTCTTGTTGCTGTATCTTCTAGGAACAATGATAGTGTGTAAACAGCAGAAAAATGCAAGAGAATTGGTATAGATTTCCTTGTTTCATCGATCTCTCATGGATTGCTAGCTACCTTCCATTGTCTTCCTGTGACATTTTGCTGTGTGAACTTTTTGTAGCCGTCCTGTAGCTTTGTCATTGTTGTTGGTCTTTATTGAAGAAAAATAATCCAAGTCAAAAAATATGTTTAAATAATTTAAAATAA
>JAAGNO010027411.1:30265-71501 GCA_033439905.1 Ceryle rudis
GTTTTCTATTCAAATATTTCAAATATTTCATAGACTTCAACAGCCAACTATAAATCTTGAATTTAATATTTGCCAGGGACTGAAAAAGAGTGGACTCCTACCCCAGTTTAAGTCTTTCCATTTGTCTAGTTTCATAATTATATATGTGTGGGGACAGCAGGTAGAATATGTATGAACAGAACCTTTAATGACATTGGTGTTATATGTTTAAAACTGTATTGGGCTCAAGCTTTCTTCCCACTTACTGGGATCCTACTTTCTCATCCAGTAACTTGGTCTGATCTCATAAGCTGACCCTGAGCAGGAGATTGGTCTCAAGACCTCCTGAGATCCCTACTATTCTGAATTATCCTGTAAGCCTATGATTGAGTTTTGTCAATTTTAACTTCGGTACTAGGCTTGTTTGTTTATAGTCTGTCAATATGAAGAGTATCAATTGCATTGCTTCAGTTGACTTGAAAATAAACACTGCAATATATGTGCATATGTGATTTTTAGGACAGCAGTCCCATGTTTCTGTTTAAGACAGATTTTTTTTAAGTTTTGTTATTTTTTGAATGGGCTTATTGTTTATTAAAAATGTTTTGTTACAAATCAAATGTATAAAACTATTTGCTGATGGCTGACATTGTTAAAGGAATAAGATGTCTGAAATTTTACTAGGTAAAGTACATAGGTACAAACATTTGCAGCCAAGATTTCTGAGATCATCCTTAAACAACTACTATCATCACTACTCGTTCTTTGCAGGGGATGGAGTGCTAGATCTCTCTACAAAGAAAAGCGCAAGGTTGGAAGAACCAAAATATGATCCATTGTGTTCTGAAAACTCAGTGTCTGGGTAAGCAACGTTTAGGACTCTCTTTGGCTTATGTGAAAGACAATTCAGGTTTTTCTTCTTTGAAGTCAGGTTTTATGTTCATAACATATTTGTATATACTGACACACACATGTGGTTCCTATTTTGCTTTCAGAAGAATTTTTGTCACTCATAAGTGTGTGTCTATGTATATATCATATGTTTCATTTGTCTTTTTCCTTTTTTTCTGTTTAAAGAAAAGTTATCAGAACAATCACCAAACTTTAGTTCATGTTACTAAAAATGAACTGAAAATTGATCACATAACACATTAAAAGTAATAGGATAGTAGAAGAAAATGTAAATATATTCTTTCAGAG
Organism: Ceryle rudis; assembly: GCA_033439905.1. Classification (NCBI taxonomy): domain Eukaryota; kingdom Metazoa; phylum Chordata; class Aves; order Coraciiformes; family Cerylidae; genus Ceryle; species Ceryle rudis. The sequence goes on from JAAGNO010027411.1 coordinate 31,445, forward strand.
TTTATTTAGGAAACTTCCATTTTGGATGAAAATGACCATGTTAATATTTAGATTTAAAATATTCTTCAACTAACATGAACAATTTAAATGACTATGATCTATAGTATTTCTTAATAAGAGAGAGTGAGCAAGCGTGCGCGAGAGAGCTCTTAATCATCATACTTATACTTAGATCATGGTTCTGACTATGGTGTGTGGTGGCAAATGGTTAAATTTCTTTATTCAGCAAGAAAAACATTATTGCTCTGCTGAAAGCTACCACAAATCTAGTGAAATGCATTGTTTTGTTGGATTATGTTATGATCTTGGCATCCTCCCATCCACTAGCCATAGCAGGACCCTTTTTGTCACCTGTATGTCTTACCAAATAACTTATTACAAATAGGACTACAATAGCAGTATTCATTGAATGATGTGAAAATGCATTTTATTAATTTGCTGATATGAAGAAGTTTTAAAATGACTATGACTTTGTAAATAGAGAGCTGGAAATAGTGGCTAGTATTTTTTAGAACTACGTTTTCTTTTGCCAAAATGGACTTGATTGTTAACTCCAGCACTTTATCTTATTGTTGTAGAAAGCCTAGCTTTGTGTAAGTCTGGGATGTTTGTGTGTAGCTTATGTACTTATTGCTGCAAATTTTCTATGAGGGGGTTGACTCTTTTATTACTTGTTTAGCGGTAACGTCACGTTTCTACTAACAAAAACTCCTTCAGGATTTGGGTACTTAATGGAACGTTAATTGTTTAATTAAAATTATAACAATGTTGCTCTGCACGCATGTGACCGAGGGAATATAGCAAGCACATGAGAATATTATCAAATACTGAGCTAGGATATAAAGTTCTTGGAAGGGCTGCTGTAGAAGCCACCGTATGATTTTTGACGCACTGTCCTACCAGAACTGTAACATTTTGCTAGGATAATCATTTAACTACCACATCTCAAAGGCTTAAAAGTATCAGAAGCAGTGATGTTACCGAAGCAAGGCGTATAATAAAGGAGTGGACCCTTCCCTTCCATAGCTGTGTGAGAGTCTCTCATACATCAGTTTACCATCGTTTCATTCCATCCATCCAGGAGACTACACAGACACAGAGAGGACTATGTGGAAAGAAGTGCTGAGTTTGCAGATGGTTTGCTCTCAAAAGCTTTGAAAGACATTCAGTCTGGAGCACTGGACATAAATAAAGCAGGCATACTTTATGGCATACCTCAAAAAACTTTACTTCTCCACTTAGAAGCCTTACCAGCAGGAAAGCCTGCACCTTTTAAAAACAAAACTCGAGATTTCAATGATAGTTATTCATTTAAAGACAGTAAAGAAACTTGTGCAGTCCTACAAAAAGTAGCCTTGTGGGCAAGAGCTCAAGCAGAGCGCACAGAAAAAAGTAAACTCAGTCTACTTGAAACCTCAGAATTAAAATTCCCAACAGCTTCCAGTTACCTCCACCAGTTAACTCTACAGAGAATGGTCACTCAATTTAAAGAAAAAAGTGAAAATCTACCATATGAAACTTCAAGTCCTACTGTACAATTAAAAATTCCTCAGCTAAGAATAAGTTCTGTGTCCAAACCGCAGTCTGATACTGCTGGTCTTCTGGATGTTATGTACCACGTTTCTAAATCCTCCTCAGTCTTAGAAGGATCAGCTCTTCAAAAATTGAAAAATATACTCCCTAAACAGAACAAAATTGAATGTTCTGGACCCGTAACTCACTCAAGTGTTGACTCCTACTTTCTGCATGGGGACCTCTCTCCTTTGTGTCTTAATGCTAAGAATGGAACGGTAGATGGAACCTCAGAAAATACAGAAGATAGTTTGGATCGTAAAGATAATAAGCAACCAAGAAAAAAACGTGGCCGCTATCGGCAGTACGATCATGAAATAATGGAAGAAGCAATTGCAATGGTAATGAGTGGGAAAATGAGTGTTTCCAAAGCACAAGGAATTTATGGGGTACCTCACAGCACTTTAGAATATAAAGTAAAAGAAAGATCTGGAACGTTGAAGACTCCGCCGAAGAAGAAACTCCGATTACCAGATACTGGCTTATTTAATATGACAGATTCAGGGACTGGCAGCTGCAAAAATAGTAGCAAGCCTGTGTAGAATAATTGTTAGCGAATTGTTTTGTGTGTGTGTGTGTATGTATGTCTGTATACACACACTGTGTGAGAAATACATATGCTCACTCTGACAGAAGACGTGAAATTATACAGTTCAAAAACCACATACATGCCTTTTGAAAAATAGTTTTATTCAGGGTTTTCACTGTGGACAGAATTATAGAGTTGCTCACTTAATTCTGATAGTGTGTATTTAATATAATCCTTGTATAAATAGGTGAAAAGATTCAGGTTTTATTTAGTAGTCAATAGCATAAAGATGTTTTGGGAAAACAAGTATTTGTCATGTGAAGCATAATTTTTAATTGGTGAAGAACCACTCTACCCATTCAATAATCCATCTTATTATGGAAATACACAACCAAGGGTTAGCAGACTTTTATACTTCACAGAATACTTGCAATAAATTGTAAGTAACTCAGACTATACAAATCAAGGGTTGTTTTTTTTTTTAAAAAAAAAAAAAAGCTAGTTCCTTACGAGGAAGTGGATTTGTGAAGTATTAGTAGGATATAGTACATCCTGTGAAAGAAAATAAGTTCATCGTTACTTAAATATCCAATACAAGTAAGAAAAACATTTCATTACTAAAAATGTGTGTTTAGCAGGCATAAACTGCATTTTTTATCATTTTAAGAACATTTTGTTGGTGGTTTAGAAAGAAATTGGTGTTTACAAAGTGTACACTTATGAAACCTGAGAAATTACTGTAGTTAGAACTATTAAATATGAAATAAGATGGAATACTAAGAGCATAAAATAATTTAAACTTTAACATAATTTTCCTTTTTAGTTTGACAAATAAGGTAACTTGTAAGGTTTAAAAAGAAAGTTGGAATGCAACTTAGAGCATGTTCATAATGTGCACAGAATGAGCTTGAGAATGGTTTGGGTTGGATTTTTTTTTTTTTGTTTAAATGTGCTGGTTAGTTGATGTTATGACTACTTAAAATTTATTTAAGGATTGTGTCACACTCCTATTGAAAAACCTCACTGTAACTCTAATGTATTTGCTGCTGTGACATTTCAAAATATTTTCAGTTTATCAAAATGAAATACCAAGTTACATTATCATTTTGCTAATAACCAAATTTGCAGTTCAGGGTCTTGATAGAAATACAAATATTTAAACAGTAAAGCTGTTTTGAACTTTCAATAATATAAATTCTTTATAAATTTGGTAGGTAGAAGTTAGGCAGTTCACTTTAAATACGTAACTTTTAATAGAATTTAAGGGAGACCAATTACCTTCTTATTGCAGTTTTTACAGGAATTTCAAAGTATTCATATTGAACTTGATATCATACTTAATTTTTTTTGTGTAATATCACAAAGTATGTCTACATATGAAGAATGGGGTCTTGCTTCATACATTCAGTACTGAATATGAATGCCCTTTTCCTCTCAAAAAGTACTTTTTTTTTCTGTATGCATCTAATTTGGCATAGAAAAATACTTTTCTCTAGCCTTTATACATTTGGTACACATGCATACGTATTTTTTCTTCACTTACATTTGCATGTGTATAGGTTAATTAGATAAATGAAACAGGACATAGATACATATGGGCCACATCAGGTGGTTTGATTTATAGATAAACTTGCCATTAAATTCTGTGGAGAGCATACTGCAGTAGTGATGGCAAAATCTAGTTCATATTTATTAACACAACTAAAAAAATACCAACTTCCATTTTAAAACAGAATAATCCTTTGAAACTGCACAACCAGTGTCTCAGTTCTTTGGTCTCTCAGATCTATACTGAATCTTCTTCAGTGATTAAGGTTTACTTGCATATTACAGAATGAATCCTTTTTTTAAGCAGAACTGTACCTGATAACACAAAACAGCAGATGTCAGGGTCATCTTTCATTTTAAAAGAATTAAGCCATATTTTGTGAGGGGTAGATGGATTAATTTGTGACTATATCCCCACTGAAAAATGGAGTTGAAAAAACCTTAAATGTTTCAAGATCTGTCTTTATACAGTTTTACTTGCAAAAATGTTGGGCTTCAATACATTGTCTAATATTTGTACCATACTGATGTTTTCTACTCCTCAGACAATGTTATAAATTTGAGTCAGAAGTTTATATTGAAGGCAAGTTGCAGTACTTTTTTTTATATCATTTAAAAGATGACCTGACCAAAAAATTAACAGGATTCATAAAATCAGGGATCATTTTACTATTGACTTAACAGTACTCAGTAGTTTTGTATGTAATATTATAATTAATTTTCAACATTTTAGTACTTGTATTTATTTTTTGGTCAGAAATAGTATATTAAGATATTTTTTGATAGTTTATAGATGATACTCAACCTGTAAGTGTTTAAAAGAACAGAATTATTTGTTTCTAATTATTAGGCTAACCTTTGATTACACAACTAAGGAAAGGCAGGGAAACGTGTAGATTCTCCTTCCCCAACCCCTATGTATTCCATTGAACGTCATTTAAATTACCCATTTTGAACTGTTTTATAAATTCAGTTACCAGTCACTACTTAGTAATTGACAATTTCTGAAAATTCCTGTTTCAGCAGAATTTTAAATGAAGGCGAAAGCAAGCCCTACATGCTTTCTACTTATTTGAATGTTTCTCAAGTATTTTATATTAAAAAACAGTGCCTCTGTTTTTAGAACTACTGCTCAGTAAAGCTGTTTAAACCATTTCTGGTAGCTAATGACAATTTTATATTAAATTGTATATTAACTTTAGTGAGACTGATTTTTTTAGTTGTTTACAGTACAAATACTTGTATTTGTTTTTTAATTGCAGTATTTCCATTGTCGCAGTAATTTAGTAAAACTCTGTGGCTGCCTTGATTTTTGACAGATTTTTGTTAACAACTGATTTTTAGGCAATTAGTTATATTTATGCATAAATCAATTGCACTATAATTCATGAATTATTTATTACAATATTTTCTAATGAATTCCATGTATTTGTCTTGTGTTGTAAATGTACTGTAATTCTGTTTCTTCTTTGTGTTGTTATATTCCTAAATCTGATTGTATGAATTTAATTGTTTAGTTAACGTGTTTCTACGTTGTAATTTGTAGTAAAGCACTTCAATGCTTTTGCACATGAATTTACAACACTGATGTGTGATTGATTTGCTCATTCAGTAAAAAAAAAAAAAAAAAGAAAGAAACAAAAACCTGTACACTGACTCATTTGACTTACTCCTTAGGCACAAGTTCATTAGCAGTGGCGTAAGATAAAGAACTGTACAAATTAAGCGCATAATGACTAATTTATTATGAGAACTTTCTATATCGGAAATAGTAGTTTTAAGGAAGGATGATTTCTCAGAATTGATGCATTACTCATAAATAAGAAGAAATTCAGAAGGCTAATTTTATAACAGTCTGCAGCTGAAAATTAAATCCTACAGATAATACACAGCTTTTTTGAGGTATTTATTTAGTAAAATCATAAACCAAATATTTCTAGAAGACAAATTTGTATTTCTATAATAGTTCTGTGCTCTTCATATGAGTACTTGAAAGTATGTTCTGTTCCCAGTCTGAAAAGAAGTTGCTAGATTGTTCTATCTTGTCTGTGGCTGTGATGACAGAGGATAGAATGCTAGGGAAGGTTGTGTTTTGGGAGTCCTCTGATAGAACTCTTTCCTGAGATTTTTGGATTTGTGGACCAGGCAAAGGTTTACTTTTTTATACCTAAAATAATATACTGAAAGGCTAGTACTTAACCTTATCACATCTCTGCCTTTGTGCCAGTTTTAGACTCCTGTCAATCCTCGCTCCATGGGATTAACTGCCCCTGCCCTCCAGCAGTGAAATAATGTCATTCCATGCTTAGCTTTTGTCTTTGGAGATACTGTGCACAAAAGGTACTGGGGGAGCTGGGCATATTGGTCCTGTCCCTTCTCAACCCCCACATTTCCTACCCACTCTCTATAGCCCTCTTTTTCTGTGTGATTTCTAGGAAGTGTACAGACTGTCCTGTGAAGGAAGTATGCAGTTACGAAGTCTTCCTTCTGTGAAATTGGTTAATCCTTTTATTTTGAGGATAGTCTAAACTACTGAGTGACAACACAGATTAAAAGGGCTATAGGAAGAAATTACAGGAAACTGAAATATAATTCCATAATTTTTGAAAAGCTCCTAAAACTTAGTTTAAATATATGGAAACTTTGGAGTTTGTTTAAATACAGAGAGACACTTTAAAGAAAAGGCATGGCTTTAATGCTTTAATTTGTTTGCATAGCAAATGGGGACTGGGTAAGAAGGAGTCAATGTGTTTTCACAGGCTTGGAAGATATTTGGAGTGTGGTACTGTTACAGTAAGAATAGATGAGGTTAAGTTGCCTGTCAGCTTTAGAAACTACCATGCTAAGGGAAAGCAGATTATAGATGTTATGCAAGGGTATATAAAGAAATTGTATTGGAAGAATGTCCAGTATGTCTGTGATAATGAGAATATTACTTTATACTACAGTTTGATCTATACATATTAAAATCAAAGTAGTTTTAAGGCCCTTGGAAATTTTAGTTACTGACTTTAGGGCTCTGGGACTTTCTTCTACCAATGAGCATTATTTTAAATAGCAGTCATGGATACAGGACCTCTATACAATTAAAGCTCTCCAGTAAAACTCCATTAGACAAACCTTGCAAGTCTAGATAGACAGAAAGATACCTGTCTGGAAATTCAGTTTAAAAGACTGTATTATAGCCATCTTTTTAGCAAATAGGTACTTAACAATTTTTTCGTGATTTACAAACAAAATACTGAAGACCTAGTGTTCATTTTTTATTTTTTTTTTCTATCTGGCCTTTCAAAACATTATTTGATTAAAGTCATGGTGGTGGGAAGGGCAATTATTTTTATTCATAATAGTATTGCTAGAATAAGCTTTGTTTTCACAAGTGCAATGATACATTTCAACACCTTGTGACCCCGAGTTTGTTGGAGTGAGTAACATTCAGATTCTTCCTAGAGAAGGGGCGTTTCAAAACCAGTTAAATCCTGACAATGACATGCCCAAGAATAATGCTGGTTTTACTTTAAGCTACGCGTGCAAAGAGGGCTTTCTCTAACACTTGTGATTATGTTTCAACTGAAATAACTGAATTTCAACTAATGCCATCACAATTAGCTTATGCTTTTGTAAGTTAGTATCATCTAGATGCTTGATTTTGAATATATACCATTTCATACTAAATATTACAAGTGAAGGAAGAAATGAGGAATTATTTTGCATAATTGGCTGGTTTTAAGCTCTAAATTTTAATATATGTGGGACATTGAAAATACAAATTTGTGCAGATAACTTTGAGTAAGAAACCTGAAGCTAAAAGATATTTCTGATGCTAATAACATTGGTATGAGTTAATTAATGAATAGGTACTTTATATAATATAGCACATTAAATTTTAAATGTTTGTTTCTTGATCAGTGCAGTTGTAAACCAAATCAAAATGATTTTTTTCTGAAGTACAGGCTTAAATGCAAAAAACTACAGGAGATAATAGGAGGAAAAGTTAGTGTCATGTTCAGAGTTTGGTGATATGTTTAAACAATATATACTTTTCTAAAACAGAATTCTTCTAACATTTTCTGCTCATGAAATTGGTTTCAGTAAAACATTTGAAGTAGTTGTTAACTATCTGTTGATAGTTGCTATCCAGCATAAGGATTTTGTATTTAATTGAAGAAATATCTGTATTAATTTCTACCATGGAAAATTTTCAGCTTTTCAATATAAATGATTGATTAGGTAAGTAGTGACATTAGTTTTAATAATTTATAAGAAATTAATTAGTTAAGGTAGTATGTTATGAGTGGTTTTATGTTGAGTTAATATCTTTGAGAACAACTTCTCAGAAGTCTTATTTAGATACAGGCCTACCCTGTATTTGAGATTTAAAGGATATTCACCTTTATCGCAGAAGTTATTTATTCCAGTGGTGATTAACTCGATGTTTCTGTTTAATGAAGGAATCCATGTGTGTGTGCGCGCATATGTGTGCGTGTGTGTGTGTGTGTGTGTAATATATTGCAGTGAAGAGCCTGTGATGCACCACTGCAATTTATTTAAAAACTAGAAGGGAAATTTCTACCTGCAAAGAACAGTAACAGTAGCAAGTGGCTATTTTTTTCCATTTTCTCTTAGCCTCCTAAGTATATAAATAAAAATGTTTGTAGAAGTATTTTTAACAGTATCCTGAGCAGTATTCAATACACTTTAGTGTATAAATATCTTAGGTGGAGCTCAGGAGAGATGGATCCATTCTTGCCTCTGCCACAAACTTGAACTGTGACTTTAGGCAAGTAATTTGCCTTCTCTCTGCTTCAATTTGTGAAATGGGAGTAATACTAAGCTCCTTAGTTTCTTAGTGAGGTTTTCCTTCATTAATGACTAAGGTAGTTTGAATTACCAGAAAGTTAACATTATTGTAATTACATTTAGGTATGAGAAGCTACATTTCAAGCTATTCTTTTTGTCCCTTAATTTCTTCCTAGTAGGGCTTAATGGTGGGACTATCACTGCTATAAATAAGATGCACGTCATTGCTAGTGACACTTACAAGTATGGCTGGATAGTGCAAATAGAACAGAACTGTTTTGCAAACTTCAGGTTTTTAGCCTTGAGTTTAACCATTATAACAAACATTAGATATGGTGTTTTACTGTAATTTATATTTTGTTTTGATTTGTTTTCATTTTCAGTTCAAGCTCAACAGCTGATGCAAATTCAGAGGAAACAGCTAATTTGGAAAAAGGAAAATCAACATTAAACAAAGTTTTGGAGTCTTTTTGTTCGTATCACTGGCAACAGACTTTGGCTATGTTAAAATTTTTAATACAAGATGAAAATGTTCCTATAGTTTGCAATTGCAAGCAAACACATTTGGTCCATTCTGAAACTCCCAGTTCCCTTACTGAAGAGGATGTTCACATTTCATTTTGCAGTTGCAATGGACATACGCTGACAAAAAGGTGCTGTTTACAAAATCAAAGACCAAACACTTGTTTACCACCTCTGTCTGTTTGTATTAAAGATTTCCATTCTTTGTCATGCCAAGCTGTAGCTATTGGATGTATTAAGACAATGGTGAACAGAGCATGTAGTTCTCATAAGTTTTGTGCTGAACAGTTGCAAAATTATAACAGGCATTCTGTGAAAGCAGCAGCATGTACATATTCAACTAAGGACTGCGATCTCTTGAACAGCATTAAAAATTCAAATAGATCTCGCAGCCCGTCGCCGCCTCCACTCTCACCTGTACAGAGTAAAGAATTTGAATCATCAGAAGGATGGGTAACAGATTTTACAACTCTAGATAATAACAAGTTGGAAATATCCATCAACCAGCCTCCTTCCCTCTTGCCAGCTGAAGGAAGCAAAGGGGAATTTAAATACGAAGGTAAAACATGCAGAGGAAAAGAGCCTGAATATTCAGATGGAGAGTTGCTATCAACAGACCAAGAAAGCAACACTTACAATATAAATTCTGAGAAGGCTGAGAAAAATGAACATTCAGCCATTTTTCAAGATTTGATGGACCGTATTAACGAAAAGTTAAAATCAATAGACACTACAGATATAGCAACAAATCTTGTAAAACTTTCTAGCGGTGACAAGGCACCAGAAAATGATGTCAAATTCAGAGACTTTGTAACCTCTCTTTTGCATAATGCTAAGGCAAGTGATTACAGCTTTATGGAATTACTTCACCAACACGATAAACAAATGGAAAATAAAATTATCCAAACAAGATTTCGCAAGCGTCAGGAAACTTTATTTGCAATGTATAATTCTCCTGACTCACCGCTCATTCGACGACAGTCTTTGCAAATCAAAAGGGAGCTTGCAAGCCTTGACGAAACTCTTATAAGAAAAAAGTCGGTTTCTGAGAGAAATGCAAAGAAATCTACAAAAAAAAATGATAAGATCTATCCAAATAAAAGACACAGTTTTACTGTGCTAGAAGATGAGGCTTTGCAACATCTTGAAAGTAGTCCATGCATGAATTGCCAAACCAAGCCAATGTGCTTTCCAGTACACCAAACAGAGTCTTTCAAACTACCTCTTAGTAATTTTCAAAACAGCTCCAGCTTTCTAGTTCTCTCGGAAAACAGTGCTATTGCAGCCAGCCAGGTGAAACTCGCAAAAACACGAGAAGATTGTGCAACCTTAAAAGAGACTGAGCAGATTTCTCTAAATGATGAAAGTAGTGGAATCTTGGGCAGAACTAAACGTAACATTGTCCCTCCTGGATGGTACTCTGTGTATGTAACGAACAATACTGTGTTTAGAAAGTCATCCAATGCAAAAAAATCTTTAGAAAGTTTAGAAAGAATGAAAATAAATGAAGATATTCATGCTGAAAGATGCCATGACATAAATATAAGCAAAATTGTCAGAGACAGAAATCTGCAAGTTGTTGTAGAGCGTTTAGAAGATACAATGAACTTAGGCAGAAAGCCTAACTACTCATTGGATAGTTACAAAATAAGCCAAAAACTGAAAGATAATGCTTATGAACAGGTTATCAACCCAGCTGCTAGAAGAGGCTTACCTTTCACTCTGAGTGAAATGGGGTGCACAGGACAAAACTTCCTTCCACATTCACATGTGCCAAGCAGCAGTAAAATCAAAACTGTATGTGTGACAACAAACAAACAAGAGATGGCTATAGATCAAGAAAGCAACGTCAGCCTTTTGAAATCTGTGACCTTTGATTCCTCCAGTTCAACTTCCAACAATGGGAACTTGCATACGACTTCTGAAACTGGGGAGTTCTCATCTCCCTTAAACTACTCTAGTCCTATTAAGCTTATGTTTGTCTCAGAGGTTAATAGTAGTGAAGGAGTCAAATATACTTTGACATCTGCAACTGCATCTTCTAGAGGAAGCACAGATACTTGTTCGTTTCAGGGGCACACAAACACTTTGTTAGACAAACAGGCCACAGGAGATCTCTCTCATGCAGTCTGTGTCAAGGATTGTGATTACAGGGAAAATGATACCAAGAAGGAGTCAAGTTGTGTTTATGGAGGAGCAATTACAAGCTCTTGTCCGGTTGGTCAGACTAACTCAAATGACTTGAAACAAAATGACGAAGTTGTGGAGAAATCAGGCAGTAGCAGTGAATCAGTTTTAAAAAGAAAACCTGGTAGACCAAAGAAAATAGGTCCTCAAGTTGTTAAGCAGGTTAAGAGACCTATTGGACGACCTCCAAAACCAAAAATAGATGTAACTGAAAGCACGGAGCTTAGACCTAAACTCAGCAGTGATGGTAAAAGTAGCAAATCTGATACAACAGTAATGGAAGAAGTTAACAGCAACAAAAATATTACTGTGACGGTTGTTTTTGGAAGGTCAAGAAGAACTAAGAGACATGTTTCTGAAGGTAATCTAAATGTAATTAGTATTCTGCCCACACAACACATTGATTCTGCTTTTACCAATGACCACAGCAAACCAAGCCACAGCGCAGAAACTGAAAATGCTTTGACTGAAAGGGTAAAAGCTGTACAGAATTCTTCTACTGAAAACGGGGTCTCTGGTTATGACTATGTCAGACCTATCAAGAGTAACCTATCATCACCACATCCTTGCAGCAATATTATACGGCCAATTAAGAAACCGTTAACCACCATTCGAAAACCTGGTAGACCAGCAAAAGTAAAAATTTCCGGCATATCAGTGACTGTTAATAGAGTTTCACCTCAGGAAAGACAAGTGAGTATCAGCAACTGTTTGCCTCCTTTACAACAGCAGAATGTGTTAGGAAGAAACATACCACAGGAGAGAAAAAATCAACTGTGCAATAACATGGGTCAAGTAAATAGCATACAGAAAGATTTTAGAGAGGATGGATCAAACAATGTTATTACAACAGTGTCAAGAAAACGTGAAATTCCATTGAGACATTCTGCTAGAGATAGAAAACCCTCGCTGCATTTTTTGCATTCATTAGCATCTTCTAGTGCATTTACTTGTAGAAGTGCCTTACTACATAAATCTTACAAACTCCATTTGAAAAAAGCTAAAGATCGAAAGGAAAAACTTAGGCAATCAAATCAGAGCACAGCATCCAAAGATACCTCAGAACTGAGAAATTCAGGAAATGCAAAAAAGGATCTTAAAGACGGTGAACTTGGGCCAATTAATGAAGTCTCATCAGATCCCATTTTTTCATCGAATCCCTCTCTCAGGTGGTGGGCTACTTCCACTTCAAGTGACACTTTGTTGGAAGAACTGAATAATAGATTTGAACAGATAACTAATAGCTGGTTGCGAGTGCGGGGAAATGACTTTGATAAATGTGTATGTGAAAAAATGGATCCCATTGAACAAGACTGTAATACTGAAATGTCAAACCCTTTAGACTCCTGCCTTGTAGAACTTGAAACGTCACCTATAAAAATGCTTTTTCAGAAAAAGTGTAATATGAATGAACTCTGCACCTGGTTTATGCAAACTACAGAAACACAGTCTCTCTCTCTAGTCAGGAAGGCAAATGCTCGCAATCCTTTAGAAGTAGTTAGTACTAGAGAGATTAAGATGGAAACTAAACAGTCTGATCTTAGTACTTGCCCTTTCAGAAAGCACTTTAAAAAGTTTGCACTATCCTCTCCTTCAAAACCAGCAGGGAAATTACAAATATTACATAATATGGTGAGGTCTCCAGTCTTAAGCATGAAAAGTAATTTCACGTTAGCCAGATTAAAAAGAAATGAATTTAAGAAGTTACAGCATGATAGGTGGGGACAAACGAAAAAGCTCTATAATCAGGCTCCTAGAAGCTGGAAATCAAAAAGGAAAAATTTCCAGTTCCTTTGTCAAAGCCAGTTGTTTAAAAGTGCAAGTGGGGAAACCAGTGATGAAATGTCCAAGCTCCAGGAAAAAAATACAGTAGAAATCCAGCCCACTCAGACTTTGGTAGAATCTCAGAGTAGCCTCTTGCCAACTGAAAATGAAGCCAGAGATGCATTTGTTCAACAGATGATGGGATCTTCTGACTTTAACCCACATGCTGGTTTAGCAAATATGCTTAAGTCACACGCAGAGACAAATGGAACAATTTGTTGCCAGCAAAATGTTAGAAAAGAACAAAGCCAAGATAAACTGTTTCAAAATACTTGGAAATCCAAAACCTTTAAAGATTGTAGGATATTTCTGAGAAAAATCAACAATATTGAGCAGCACAACTCATTTAAGCTAAATAATGTCATTTATTCTCCTGAAGCTGTTGAAAGTAAAAGCAATCAGGCCTATATGGAAGAAAAAAGACATCCTCTCTTAAGGTCCCATTCTACTAAGCAAAATGCATTAAAGAAACAAGAAAATGAAATGGAACCATCTAAAGGATCTAATTCTTCTAAAGTGACTGAAAGGCTGGATGACCAGTTTCACAGCAGAAAATTAAGTAGTAGTGTAAACAATGATGTTAATCCTGCTGGTAGTTCTGAAGTTCTTATCAGAATAAACAAAAGAAAAAGTCCACAATGGGAGACCACTGATACAAATATAAGAAAAAGGCATAAGAGACAATCATGCAGTAGTGGACAAATGGCAACTTATTACTCAAAGTACCAAGTCGGTAAGTTCCTGTTCCCCCCTTCATCTTAAAATTGCAATCTTAAAGAATTGGAGAAGTCAAACAACTAAGCACTTGGGATTTTTTAATTTTTTTTATTGCATGATACTCATTTTAATTTCAGAGAAGTCATGAAATTAAACATTGTATAGCATCAGAATAATGCAGAAAGTGTAATTTTAAAATGTATGTAATATCTTGCACAAATCTTTCAGTTACAATAGGTACGTTACATTCTATTACAGCTATAACACACCAAAATAAAAGAGCTAATACAGTTTGGACAGACAATGAATCAAGTTCTGACACATCTGAAGTCAGTTGCAACTCGTTACTCATTTCAAAAGGGACAGAATTTCATTCCGCTGTGGAGTTTCTCATACTGCGAGAAAGGATAAATTATAAAATGAAGCAGAAATTCAGTGTATTAACATATTGTTGTTAAAAACAAACACCAAACCTATCATTGAACGGTTTCTAATATAAATCTGTAATGGTTTTATAATTATGCAGTAAAAACTAGTACTATGTACTTCTGAGAAGTATTCATACATTCAGAGATCCGTTTTAGTATCCATTCAATGCCAAATGAAATCTGCTGACTCTAAAGGGTTTGTGCATTGAATCCTTACAGAACAATTTAAAATGCAGGATTATTTTAGAGAAGTACAATATACAGTTGCTATGTTAAATGCATTGGCTTGGAATCTTTTTAGGCCAGTGTGAAATTAAAGCCATTTTTAAAGCTAGGTATTTATAATACATTGTAATACAACTGTGATCTCAGGTCATTATATTATTGTTAAGTATTACAAAGAGACTACACTTGTGAAATTATTTCTTCTGTTGGGTGAAGAGATCTCTTTAAACGGATGTCTCAACTAATTTTCAATAAAATAGCTAAGGTGTGAAATACCAAGAAAACAAAAACAAACAGCTCTGCAATAGGAATTAAATTACTGAAGTATTCAGTTATAAAAAACAATATTGTGTTAGCTAATCTGATTATATTGCCCAAAGAATAAAAAAACTCTTCATCATATCAGAGCAAAATCTTATGTCCCCCTTTGTGTTCTATATTGTAGAAAACTACCCCGGTAATAAACTGAGAAGTTAATTTAAGTTGTAATATAAACAATATTACGGTTCTTGTATACTTTTGTGCTTTATGTGATACATAAAATTCTTTATATTAAGCTCATTTAGTGTAACACTGCTTTTCCAAAGTACAGCATTTTTATCTTTAGACTATTATTTTGTATTTTAATTCACTGATTTGGGACCAATTCATGCATAAAAAACTTCTTTTTAAGACATTCAAACCTTGACACAAGATTGCTGTAAAAAAGGCAGAACTAGAAAAGGAAAGGGTAACATCTGTTTCTTTTTTGCAAATGAAAGAGCTCTCTCATACTTTTATTTCATAATATTGACTGTAGTTGAGAAAATTTTACATTTTACTTATAGTTATCTTTAAACTTTTTCTTGCTATGGCAATATAAGTCCTATTACTGTAATATGGTCTCATGTTAGTTTTAATTGGGACTCAATTTTATTTACCTGATAACTTTCCTCCTTTAGTTTTGGAACTTTAGGAAGTCTGATAACTATTTTGATATTTTACATTTATTTCATTTACAGTTTTTGTTATTTTCCCTTTTACTCATAGTTTCTCATATCAATTGTTGTCTTTAGAAAGGATATGACAGAAAGTTTGCTGATAAAGGAAATGTTAAAACCAAAGAATTATGATTATGGAATTTTCTTAGTGCTTGTAACCCCATATGTTTTTTATGGGTACTGTTGCAGTATCAGGGAATTTTGTCTGATATAGAAAAGGATGTCTTGTTTTGACATGTAGAGTCAACATTGTGTACTGTCTGCAGTAGCCAAGGAAATCACGTGAAATGTTTTTAGTCTAGAATATAGCTACTGGCTAAAAAGAAGGAACGTGGTTTTTAGCTGTGCATGTGTGTGTTTTCAAACATAATTCCTGCATCCAGAAGTTTAATGCACATGAAAACATCATTATATTCATTCATATGTTCCTTGGAGTGTATTTTTGTTGATGTGGTATCATAAATTATGTCATTGTTCTGTTGTCATGCTTGAAATGTTCTTACATAGACATTTATGGTCAGTATTTAAAGTTTTTCCTCAAGTTTTACTGATCTTGGTGTCTTACCAAATATTCTTGAAAAGAGAGGTGTTGTGATGCTGTTTTATTGTGAAGCATTTTGGCAGGTAGGCAGAATGTCATTATCAAATATTTATGTATGCTCAATTTTTTTTTAGAATGTGCAAGTGGGAATAAAGCAATTAAGTTCCTGCAGGTCCAGGTTGTATCAAGCAACCAGAACTAGCCATGTACTCACTGTAGCAACAGAAGAGAGTTAATTGCTTTTTCATATTGCCTGCTTTATTCAAGATAAGGTGGATGGTAGATGTATTGGTCCATATGCTGTTTCTTACTACTTGACTTCTGAACTGTCGGTTCAACAATGCATTTGATGTGTTGAGGGCCAGTTCCCTTTTAGTGTAAATCTATGCTCTCACCATTTAAATTTCATTAGCAACATTGAAATATTATTACTCTCTGTGGTGGTGAAGAAAATTACATAAGCGTGTTTCTAGGAGAGTATTTGTTTTCTGTCCATAGGAGTGGTTCAGTGTGTTTCCTTCTGACACTGAAGACCACATTCATATGCTGTAGACTGGGCCAAACTAGATCCAAGAAAGCTTCAAGAGAGCCAAGCTAAAAGAAGAAAAACTATTATCCAACAATAAAATGGGACACTATAGGAGACTCCATTTTAGGAAGTTACAATGTACTGATTTTTTTTCTTTTAAATCTACACCGGAGGGTGTGGATTTATCACAGATGCAAAGGAGGCTGTGGACCTACTACAGCAGCAGGTAGAACTGTGTGCTGTGATGACATGACACACTTGTTTACTTACCCTTTGTATCAGGGTGGGAATTCACATAGAAGAGCTTTTAAAAATCAGTTCAAATCACTTGAAGCTAGGATATTTCCTTCATCTAAAATTAACCTTTTCATTTTCTCCCTTGCATGTGGCCTTTAAAGTTCAGTTTTAATTTTTCATTTTATTTGAATGCTGGTTTTAAATCCTATCTTAATGAGATCAAGGCAGTGCAGTACATAAAATGAGAATCTGCTAATCTTTGTAATCATTTCAAAGTTGACTACAAGAGTTAGGAATGTAACTGAAAAGCTGGTATTTTTATGAGGCTAATTGGTCTCTTGATTGTGCACGTAAAATAACATCTATCTTAATATGACAACAGTCAAAACTTTTCTTAATCTTGACTTCTGTTACTACAAAATTTTTTTAGCTGAGGAGGGAAAATTTTTTTAACCCTTTTTACACACCTACATTAGTATGGCATTCTGTTTATTCAGAATTTATTAGTAATTATTCAGGAATATTCTGGTGGTGTTGCTTATTTGTCCCATGGTAGCGCAATCCAGCAGCAATGAGGCTACAAAATGTGAATTGCTTTCCTGCTACCGTGGAAGACATTAGTTTCACACCAATGATCTAGTGACAAAAACAGTTCAGCTTTCTTTTCTATGAAGGAGCACATTCTGCATAATGGGAAACAAATTTAAAATACTAAGCTAGGTAAAATGTCAAAGAGGCATAATGTAACGGTCATTAAATCTGTTGATTTTGAGAAATCCTTTTCAACAACCATGTCTTATCTCTCTTCTTGGCTTCAGAATGTTTCACCTTTGATGCAGACTAAGCAGATAGAAATTTTTGTAAGTTACAAAAAGTTACTTTTGCAAAGATGGCCATAAAACAAAGTAAGAAAATTAATAGAAAATGTAGGAATATTGAAATGAATGACTTCTCAGTAAGTGGACCCTTTTTGATGCAGAAGTGTAAAAGCAGAAAGGTGGACTTGATATAGAGTTGACTATACATGTATACTAAATTCTGACTCATTTAACTTAATGGTCTCTGCTTCCTTCCTCTTACTGCAACAACAGCAGCTCTAATACCACAGTCTAATACTCCATCTTGTTTTACATGCCAGAATTCCACTTGCCAAATGCAATCATATAATCTTTCCTTTCTTGTCTTTTTCTCCCATCTAGTGTGATCGAGTGTGAGGTGCATAAATCTTGAGAGCTGTTTTGTTTTAAGCCGTGGTCATTTACATATTGCCTTAGGGTATGCTGTGCTTTGTGGTCTTTTTGGGGTTCTGAGCTAAGTATTTTTACATTTGCTTATTCAGAAAGTAGACTTCATCCAAAGAACTCAACTCTGGAGTCTTGTAGTATCCTTTACCTGCAAGGAAATTTCTGGTCATTAAGCCTTTGTGTAGGATTTATATACCCAGTTTTATATGGGGTTTTTTTCGTCATTTAATTCAGTAATGTTTTGTTACCTCTTTCATTTTCCTCAAAGACTGAGAAACTCATGCTGTCCTCTTTGTCCTCCATCCTGAGGAAATGGTTAAATTGTCCCGCTTTATCTAGGGACCTGGTAAATCTTTTCTAAATAGCCATGCCTACTTTTTAATCCACTTTTTCTTATCGAAGATCCAGTAACTTTTAAATTTTTTTCCGACAGTGTAAAGATGTGTACCTTTTCCAAAATCAGGATGTGTAAACAGACTTTGTCTTCCTAGATCCATGCATTTGGGCCAGCAGTTCTGGGCTCTGGACACTTTATAATTCTAGAAAAGTTACTGTTTCTGCTCCCATTTTTATGGCAAATTGCACATTCTGTTGTTCCTTGCGGAACAGGTTGAGCAATTTATATTTCTCTTAATTTTTTCATAACTGAAGGAAGGGGACCTTTTTTGATGTTACTTCTGTCATTTTCTAGACATCAGTAAAGGCTGCTTAATATATTCTTCAGTGTTTGATGTATAAGTAATGGTATCTCTTGCTCTGTTTAGAGGATGTAGATCTTGAGAAACTTCATGCTTTAGGGAGACCTAGGCCTTTTTTCTGTACTCTTTTGTTTGGTTTTGTCAGCCCTACAGATTTTACTGTCTGATTTGTTCTTTCAACAGCAGAAACTCACCTGACTTACGTTTGCGTTCAGCTTCATTCGTTCCTTACCACAAATTAAACATAGACAAGGAGTTTCACAAGCCTTTCTTTCAATGGCCATACCAGCTCACCTACCCTCTATCCTCTACTTACTGCCACATGCTCCTTTCTGTCTCCGCTTCTAGACATATACAGAAGGAACCTGTTCTGTCTTTTTTCATGGTTTATTTGTAAGTGGGACAGTTATCATAACTCAGCGCTAGCTCTTTATTAGTGATGATCAACTTTAGACCTGCTTTTCTTACTACATGCCTACCAGTAGAAATGGCCTTAATTTAATATTAGTTTAGGACTAAAATCCTTTCCAAAGCATAAGCCTATGCATTTCTACTTGGTTTTGAATGTATTATATCACTTGTCAAGCCATTAGTGAATGATGTGAGTACATTCATCAATTTCCAAGTAGGTCTTATGTAGGTATTCTTAATTCCTTGTTTTCACTTTGCAGCTCAGAATCAATTTTTTATAAACTGTGGTCCTGCTGGGAGTTAGAATAGCAAGACTTATACATTTCATATGGAAGTACATACATGCATACAAGTTAAGATGCTTAGAGAAATCAGTCTTTTCAGATGGATCTTGTCGCAGGTTCTTGTTGTCTAAAGTGCGGATACACAATATGCAGAGATTATACTTGATACTGTACTGGCACAGGCTTGCCCTCAAACTGGTGTCTTTCAGACTACTGAAACTGTCATCATTTACTTCAAGTAATGGGTTATTTTTCTGTACATGAAATGGAAGCCTAACTGAAAAACTCTTGTCTAGAAGCTGTAAGAATGCCATATGATATTTTTCTTCACCCCAAAAAAAAATACTCTCGCTTAGCTGGCGCTCTTTTGTCTGTGTATCATGCTTTCAATTTGGAATAGAGGCTAAGTTTGGGGGGGCAGCAGGGCAGGGAGAGTACTTAAAGTTAGGTTTCAGTGGGTTTTGGGGAAGCACTTAGCATAAATTTCAAAGCATTCAGTGACAATAATTTTGTTTTTTTAAAGAAATTTATCTACAATGCAAATAAAGATCTAAGAGATGTAGTTAAAATGTCCATTCTTAAAATTGTGGTGGTTGTTGTTACCTGTCTTCCTAGTTGAAAGTTCTAGAGATGTGCATTTTGAAGAAGTTATTTTGTATACCATATTTGTTGCTGATACATTTCATATTTATGAGTTTGCTACTCACAGCTGTTTTTAAATTATATTTTAGTAGAAATCTCAGAAAAGGAAATGACTTATTTACAAATTATTGTTTGACCTTCCTTAACTCTGAAGTCTGGTGGTTTTTAAACCACCCAGGGACTGTCTCTCATTTCTGAGATGATCTCCCTTCATAACATAATTTTATTTGTAATGACAAAAAACTACTGTGAATTAAAGATTTGAGATTAATTCAGCTCAAAAGACAAGACTTATATAGCTACATTCATCACAGTACTGAGATGGTGACGTTCTAGTTCCTCAGAGAGCAGCTCTGAACCTCCAAGCCTTGGCCGCCTTATACCTCATTCAAAATAAATTTTAATTAAGATTAAGTAGAATAAAAAAAAAATAGCAAAAAATTTTTAATAGTATGTTTTTAAGGCAAATGCAGCAGTACTCATCTGCACAATGGGTGTTTAGGGGGGTATTAAATTTATTTTCATGCCATCAGGTTTTAATAATGCATAGAAATTGGGTAGTTTTCTTTCATGGAAGTGATGATCAGAGGCAGACTTGTTTCATAGCAGTGCTTAGATGCTAAGAATTAATTATGTTCATCGTAAAATTAATAATACTTCCTTTCAACTGTTGAAAACAAAAGCCAGCTAAGAATCTAAGCTCTTTGGAGACAGTATGCTATGAACAATGACATCATAGGGCTATTTTTCCCTTAACAGGTCTAATACTGTCATTGCTAGTAAATTATGCCCTAAAATTTTCTCTCTTCTTTATGCCTATTTTACTGACAGCTTATACTAATGTCTTGCTTCCTTGTTGTTTAAGAACCCTGTGCCTTCTGTGGACTGCTAAACAATCTGTATTCCACAAAATATGTCAAAAGATCACAGTTCGAGGTAGCTTTCTAAGTCAGGATGCTTTAAATAGTTGCAACTTAAAAAGGGGGCAGGAACACTGTCTGTACATTCGTTAGCATACATTTATATTTGTCCTGTATTTTGGGGAGTGCTGTATACATCCATGGCTGTGCAAGTCTGAGTAATTAATTTTTTTTAATACATGGCTTTGCTTCCCCCTTTCTGCAGTGAAGTTGCAATTTAAACCTTTTATGTTGCTTACGATCAGTTATGTTATGTTTAAGGGAGTGAGAACATTTTCTGTAGCTGAGTGGTTTTGGGGAGAAAGTCATGTTATTTCTGTGACTGCACTCTGAAACTATTGTCCTCATTCCACTTGCTAAGCTTTTACCTGAAAATGGTGTTTGCTTTTACTATTGTGCTGCATTCTTTGAAGATGAATTAGTGATGTAAAAGGTGCAGCAATCATCCGCTACTATATAATTTGTCTCTGTGCGAGTTAGACTTAAAGCTTGAACAGGGTGTTGTTACTTCAATGTATAGCTTCAAGAAATAGCTTCTTTCACTGATGTGCCACAAGTGCTCAGCAATTTCCTACGCTCCTCTTTTAGTGATCTTTCTCCTCCATTTCATATGCATTTTATTCCTATTTCCTTTCTTCTTTTCACCCTTTTTTTTTTTTTTTTCTCAAACACAATAAAACAAACAAGTTAGTGTGAGGTGCAGAAATTTTTTCCACCATAATTTCAGTCTGGGATTATGGCTGGTATGACTTAACACCCTGTATTTTTGTCTCCATTCAGTTCACCTCCTGTCTTGGTTCTCTCTCATGTAGTCTTTTGTCTTAGTACTCCCGATGTGTTAAACCCAGTTCTTGGGTCTAAAACTCTCTGGATGTTGCTTATCTCCCCAACTTGAGTTGAGCTAGTTGAGCATGCCATCTATTTCCAGGTCCTTTCTTTCTTTGATTCCCAAATGGGATTCCATCCACTCAGCAAAAAATACTATTTCTTATTACACCAAGAATCCATTTGATAAGTGGAAGTAAGGCATTAAAAATTTCTTTGTATATTTTATTGTTGCATTTCAGCATTGTGGAAGGATGAGTTTAAATTTTAGAGATGATAAATGGTTTAATTTCAATGTATGTTGCCCTGTCAAATCAACCTCTGCTGGAAAGCATGCTGAGGCTACCAGAGTCATTGTACATTTTAACCAAACATACTCCACTGTTTCCTTCTCGGGGGAATGTTGGAGTAGTCTGTACAGAAAAAAAAAATTATGCTGCTACATGTTTACTGTTTCTACTCAGTAGTTTTGAAACCTTTCCCTAAAAGCCTCAAAGCAGTGCTGTGTGTCATAAATGCTCTTATGCTTTCCAAGCAATCAATTTTCACATCATGATGGCGGTGTTTGACAAGTGCAGTTTGCAGAATTTTTGTCAGACAGGAGGGTAAAAAACAATTCAAGCTCTCTCTTACCTAGTTGGAAAGGAAACGTTTTATCTATTAAATAAGCGTTGCAAAAGACTTAGAGAAACATAACCCTAGAGTGACACTGTCATAGTCGTTCTACAGCACACAAACACACATTTCATAGTATCTCTTTGGTAGGAAGTGCTGAGGAGACACGTGACACATTTATCCCTATTCCTGACTTTTCTGCATGGCCTTGACATAGAGTAGACACAGATTAACCGAGCCAATGTACGACTTGAGCCTACCAGATTTTAAAAAAGTCATTTTCATAAAACAGGTGTCAAATTCCTGTTTTTCCTGAAGAATGCCATTCCAACCTCCACAGAAAATCCAAAGCTCGAAGAATATAATTTTCTTTTTGAGCATTGCAGTGCATTGCTCTCACCTTCTCCTATTAAAAATCAGTATTTCTGTTACCATAACAATGATCTGAATAAAACTAAAAAAAGAAATGCAAAATTTCACAAAGAAATACTTGTATGCAAGAAGTCAACTGGAACTCTGGAAAAGAGGGGTTTTCTTTAGCTCTTAGGGACCTCGTGTTGCTTGGTTTAGTAGAAGGTGAAGTCAAAGACTTTTCCATTTAATTCCTTTTCCTTTAATGACAGCAGGACATGTCTGGGGAGAGAGATGATCCTTTTCGGTCATATCAGGCCTAGAGAGCGAACCACCCATAGGGTTGTCTGCATAGCCAGAGGAGACTTCAGAAAGACTTCAGAGTCCAACCAGCATCTTTCTGTTTGGGCTGACAGGATTTGTTAGACTGCCATAGGCCTCTTTACAGCACTGTTGAAAAATAGTAAATTTAGAGATGGTTCAGTTAACAGTGGTTTACAACACATGAAAAAAAATAAATCCTGGAGTCATCACTGACAGAGTTTTGTGTGCAGCAGCAGCATCCAAAGCAGTCCAAGAACATGTGAGGGCCTCCCAACTTGCACTGACAAAACCGTGTGTCCTGGGACAGTGCATGACCTTAGGGTGTCCCCATCCTCAGTGCAGTTAGAGGACAAGGGCTAGTAGAGGGTAGTGTAATTAAAGATGAAGAAAACCAGCAGAATTTTCAAGCGTCATCACTACTTTATCATACAAAGAAAATAAAGACACTTTTTATTCTTTTTCACTGGGCTTTTAGCATTGTTGGCCTGCCTGGGAATTCACTAGTGAAAGTGGAACTGTTGAATATGCCATAGCTGGAATTTATGTTCCATGCTACAGAAGCACCTGAAGCTGACTTCTGCAAAGCATATATCCGGAAGCTCATTAACTGAGTCAGTCCCAAGGGAATAGAACCAAAACAGATTATACTCGCTGGACTTAGTCAACAGATGGCTTCAGAATTGGAGATTCTAACCTTTTTAGAGACTTATATATGATCTCTAACTGCCTGTTGTCTAGGAAGTTAAAAGGACCTCCATCCTCTTACTGGTGTAAATGTTAGAAGCGAACTCCAGGAGGATGCAGAGATTCCAAGCTCAAGCTGGAACAGGCTTCTGGTAGCATCAGGGTGTAACCTGCAGTTTTTCTTGCCAGGAGGGATGCTGTATGAAGCATCTTTCCTTTTGCTAGGAATGCTTCATGCATAGTGCACCTTTTATAAGCAGAGCAGAATAAAATTTAGAGTATATGGGTGGTTCTGACTGAAGAAATTCAACTGTTTCTATACAAATTCATGCCTTGATTACATTCTCTGCTTTAAGAACACTATTTAAATACACCACTTTCATACCTTGTTACACAGATGGCTAGAAAATAAAGCACTACGGGTAAAAGAACAAGTGAAATAAAAGTCTAGGTGGTTCTTGGTTAATGAACAGACTCCTGCAGATCTCTAAACACTAGTTTTATTTAGGTAAAATTTCCTAAAATACTTGAGTTTATATTGATGTTACCCATACTGGGGAACTGAAAACACAAAAACACACCATACAAACCAACAACCCCCAAAATAACCCCCCAAATTACTTTTCTATTCCTGTTTTTATGTATTCTCTTAAAATGCCAAACTCTGGCGTTTCCTAGAGTTCATCTGTAGGAGAAATTACTGCATGACAGTTACCAGCCTGTAATTCAGTTTTAGTTTTGCAAATACATCCTGCCTGTGGAAAACTGTACGAACGCTAAAAGATAAGAGTAGGACAGTCCCTTGCAGAGTCAACTATTTGGAAGTTGCTGTTTGGTAGTATTATAGCACTCTGCATTTTGATTTGCCGTCCAAGCAAGTGGGAAGGAATTAAGGTCACAATTACACCAAATCCCAGTATACGCTCTCTTACTGCTAGTAGTGTTGTTTGAAAAACAGGCCAATACCAACTTACTACAATTCCTAGTTTATGCACATCAATAACTTGCCAAATCATTGGAGAAACCTGAACCTTTAGCTTTTTCTGTCTGGCACTTGCCAAGATTTACCTATCTACTGCTTTAAAGACAGAAGAAATAAGTAGAAAAAGTGCTCTTTAAAGCACTTCTCAGGAATATACTACATAGTTTGCAATATTTTGATTCTCAAGGCATTTATGTTCCTTTCAGATAACAACCACCACCACCAACCAACCCCCTCCAAAAAAAAGCAACAACCCCCCAAACAAAACCGCACTCCAGGCCTGTCTCTTCATTTAGCTGTTGCTGCTGTCTGTTATGAGTTTATATTTTCCTACCTGGACATGCCCTGGAAGACTGCAAGACTTCAGATGTCGGCCCTAGCACCATCTCATATATACATGTAATAGGCTTTGATGTTCCTCACAGCAAGTGAGGACAAAGGTTCAAGTCTGAAGAAGTAGTAAAAGCAAGAAAGTAACCTTGCCGACCAAAGTTCTCTTTGTCGCCTACACTTGCACTCTGTGTTTCCTATAGGAAGGAAAAGATCAGAGCAACAAATGTGTAAACAAGAATGAAAGAAAAGGGCACAAGACAAAACCAAGACAAAACATAGAGGCAGAAGAAAGACGACACAAGGCAGTGCATGGGAGTCATACCCCCATTACAGAGGGTTAGTAAATTAGAAATGCCAGTTTCACTGCCCCTAAAAGTGTAAAAGAACAAAAACTCTGTTTCAACTGATCAGTGAAAAATAGCAATGGCTTGTCACTTCAGCTGTTACACAAGCTGCCTTTCCCTCTTGCCATGACATAGGAAAAAGTTTAATCAAAGTTAGTCAGTAGTATTTGAGTAAATAACAATATATTTTAGGTTATAGTCTGAAAACTTACTGAATGTTCTCAGCCAGACTGTTCACCCACACTTCAAAATCAATCCTTGATAACTTGCATGCATGGCCTGTGATGGACCTGGTTTCTGAAATGCAGCACTTAGGAGCCATTCAGAGATTCTTGCTGCTTAAACATTCCTTTGACAGGAGAAGCTGTGTGCTGGTAGTTTATAGCATAAGCATTAGCCTCTACTCACAGTTACAATACATGGAGCTTTATTTTTAGTATTAGGTAATTAGAAATATTTCCAACTTTGTACCATTCTTGCAGTTCTTGAAAATTTTGGAAAAGGACGGTGAGAAACACGTAACTGCACATAGGACAGAAATCACTGGAGGAGGTGGGCAGGAAAAAAAAATTAAAAAAAAAATAGCAGGGTTGGAGAGACTTGAAATCAGAATTTCCAACCTCTAGCTTCTTGTCCTGAGTGTGCACAACTACTGTGCTTTATATATTAAGGAAGAAATTTTTTTAGAACGAGTGTGGTGGAGCACTGGAACAGGTTGCTCAGAGAGGTAGTAGATGCCCCATTCCTGGAAACATTCAAGGTTAGGCTGGATGGGGCTCTGAGCAATCTGATCGAGCTGAAGATGTTCCTGCTGACTGCAAGGGGGTCGGACTAGGTGAGCTTTAAAGGTCACTTCCAACCCAAATGATTCTATATTGCAACAATGGGAGTACGACTTCATTCATACTTGTGTCCTAGTGTGCTTTGTGGTCCCCACAACCATCTGGGTATCTTTCCCTTCTTGTATTACTTATTTTCCTAGATTTGAAACAAAACAAAAGCTGTATATGTATTAAGCCTTTCATAATTGTACTAAATTAACAATGTCAGCAAAAAAAAAAAAGCCAAATTCTTGCCCCGTTCCCGCTCTACAGCTTGACACTAGTCAGCAGGACACGGTTTCAGAAAGGCCAGCCTGCAGAGCACACCTTCCTGCACAGAGGAGCCGTGCTAGCAGGAGGCTGACCTCGGGCAGTCCCTGCGAATTAGCAGGGCCACAGCTATTTCAACACAGAAAAGCCTGATCTACGGTTACCCCCTGGAGAGCACAGCACAGTCAGGTTCTGATCTCAGTGTTTCTGGAGCATAGTGCAGTTAAAAAAAAAAAAAAACAAAACAAAAAAAAAAACCACCAAAAAAACCACCCCACACCAAACAAACAAACAAAAAAAACCAAACAAAAACCCAACAAACCCCAACAGTGTATGTACTCTGCCACCACCTCATCTTGCCTCTTGTCAGTTTGCTTGTTTGCAGGGCAAGAGGAAAGTATACTAAACTTTTTCTCATCTTTCTCCCTCTCCCACCCCTGCTTCTTTTCTCACAGCACGCTACAAGTGAAAGTCTCGGAGCCGCAGAATTCAATAGACATGAACACAGAAAATGAACATTTGAAGTCCATACAGAAGTGCCTTAATCAGCCCACTGAGTGGAATCTGAGTTTTTCAGCAACATCTCTCGCCAGCTGTAAAGTTTTTAACCAAAATCTCACAACTGATGAGAACAAATAGATTGCAGCTGTTCTTGCACTATTATTTTGTACATTGTTCCTGATTTATTTTTTCTGCTGAATAATAAGCATTTATTACATTGATCTTGAAATTATCTTGTGTGATTTGGCTTTATATTACTACTAGCATTATTCATTTCGATGTACTTTTTCTTTTTTTTTTAAATATAAGGTTTCACATCTGACCATCGAGAAATTCTTGCAGTACAAATTTATATCAAAATCAGATGTTCCCCTCTAATAGTATTGTGATTTTTCTATGTTCTCTAAGTTTAATTATTATTTCCCAGTTTTATTTTTGTGCACGAAAGTTAATATATTATGTAATTTGTGGCATAAGTCACCATGTAAAGATTTATGAGAATAACAATTCAAACAAATCGGTAACAGGTGGAGACCAACTACCTCGAAGCAAAGCAGTAAAAAGGTGAATTATCTGAGGGGGGAGATCTCCTTTGCAAATGGATTGAGATGTATCAAAGCAGCAGTTTGGTTCTGCAGTACGCTTGCATCTTCATTTATCTTGAGAACTTCTGTGTGACAGTGTTTAATGACCGTAATGTCTAAAAGAAAGGCCAAGCCTGCAGGAGAATCTCTTGAAAGATTGTCACTCAACAAATCTGTATCTGCACTTTTTGAGGTTTCTGCTAAATGGTCTTTCTTACCCTTTTGTTTTTATGAATTTATGCCTGCCACCAATTAAAATGGATGTAAATGCTCTTCCTATTTCATTTCCCTCCCCCCGTGTACTTTGGAAATTCAATGTAAACAACAATTTTTTAAACTCTCCTCCAAGTAGTAGTAAATGGTAGTAGCTGACTACATTGTAGACATTCCGTGCTTAGATCAGCTTTAGCAAGGTTCATGTACTTCATTCATCAAAACTTTTATTAATAGAGCTATAACAAAAGTGTTAGAATAAAACCATATGATATATGTCTCTTTTCTGGAATCATACATTCAATAGCTACAGTGGAGGTTTCTTAATTCAACTTCTTAAGTTGTCTGTCCTGTGCTTGCCAAGAACTGATTTTCCAGAAGGAAGTTTCCTTGCAAGACACTGTATTGTATAAAACAAAGGTTTTAAGGATTCACTTAAAATTACTGTCTTAAAGCGAAGATGCAATTGCTCTTTACAGAAGCTTGTTGGTTTGCACGTGCAATCCAGTAACAGAAATAAAGAGATTGTTGTAAATTCTGCTAAGTCTTACAAGATCCCACAAGGCTATTGAGTCACTGAGGTGTCAGACAATACAGAACATGACTGTAAGAATGAACATCACACCACATGGTCTAGAGGGTCTTTATGTATCTCAACTATTTAATGCGCTTGGATTCTCTGGGGCAAGAAAGCCAAAAGCAGAATTAAACTTACCAGGGGAGAGGGACTGAGTTTGACTTCAGGGGAGCTCCACCAAAGCACACGAAGCAGTGAGGAGTCAGTGCTACCCAGAGATGGACAGGAAAACAGCCCTGCAAGCAGTGGAACCGATGCAGCCAGTATCTGGTTCGCGTGCCTGAAGCAGAAATGCCACATGGATTTTCCCATTCAAAGCCTGCATAAATACCAGACCCTTTATGTTAGGATAAGTTTTGCTCACCTCCAAGCATCTGTCTGGTTTTGTTAACTTCCTTTCCTTTGTATCATACTGAGTTTCAATTGGCTGATGAGTTCAAGTTTTCAGACAGGAGCCAAATACAGGCATAACCCAAGCTCACCACCCACTGCTTTAACTCAGGCCACAACACTAGAGAAAGAAACATCTTGGTTCAGCACTCCCTCGAGATAGCGACCAGCCAGAGACTGACCAAGTCTTTTAGTTTATAGTCT
Source organism: Ceryle rudis (assembly GCA_033439905.1). Classification (NCBI taxonomy): domain Eukaryota; kingdom Metazoa; phylum Chordata; class Aves; order Coraciiformes; family Cerylidae; genus Ceryle; species Ceryle rudis. Next base: position 60,301 of record JAAGNO010027411.1, read on the forward strand.
AACTAAGCAAGCAAACAAAACCAATCACAAAACTGGTTTTAAGAAACAAAAGCTAGTACAGGAATAAACATGGGTCCGGAGCAACAAAGAGGCTTTTTTTAAGTCAGTTAGAATATTTTAGGATAAAATTTTATTCCTTAACTAAGCAGCCAGGAAGTTACATACTTTCAACCCATAGCATTAAATAAAAATCAGCCACGTTATTTTAGCTAGAAGGAGCAATGCATACTAAGTCAAGATTTTTCACCGCAGGTGAAGAAAGATACTTCCAGACTTGGCTCCTTACCACTTTTGGGTGTACTCTCATTATCGTATACCAACTTCCCCAAAAGCACACATTTAAACCTTGATTATTGCTAATAATCAGCTTTGAGAAATACAACACACATCCAATCATCCTACCTGCAATTATACAGCCATCCCCCCCCCTCAAAAGATGAAGAAATTTTTCCAGAGCATACCACATTTTCTACTGCACAGAAAACCCTTCCCTTGACAGACGTGAGGGCAAGGAAAGAGACCAGAGAGGATGGAAATTATGTCCCAGTTGCTGGCCAAGACCCTAGCCTGAAAGAGGATCACAAACAGGCATAGAGGGACCTCATGTAGTCCATAGTTCTACATCCTGCTCAAAGGCAGGCCAGCCATGAGGTTAGAGCATGTTGTTCAGGTCCTGAAAAATCTCTTAGGACAGAACCTGCACAGGCTCTCCCGGCAATTTGTTCAAACTGTTCTCATCTTGTTCCACTGCCTTTTTCTCCCTATATTCTGATCTGAGTTTCAACTTACGCCCATTGGTTTTTGTCCTCCCATCATATGCCACAAAGAGCTGAGTTCTGTCTCCTCAACAGACTCCTTGTAAGTAACTTGGGGTCCCTGCCAACACCCACACACTCAACAAGCCCAGCTCCCTCGGCTGCTCTCCACAGGGCAAGAACTCTAGCCCTCTGACCAGGCTAGGGGGCCTCCACTGAACTTACTCCAGTTTGTCCTGTCTGTCTTCTATTAGTACACACCAGTGAAGCCATATCCACAGCAGAAACGCATCTGCTGATGGAGGGGGGACATCAGGGAAACCCAGTCTTTTCAGTACAGCATTTCTAAGAGATGCCAGAGACAGAATCTGCATGCGTGGTGAAGCACGACAGAACAGCAAGAAGGCAAAACTGAAAGTTTTCAGGAAGGAATTCCCAGAGAAGCCTTTGAACATTTATATTGCTCCTGCTTTTCCTAGAAGCTCATGTTAACCAAAAATAAGAGTGGACTAGAAGCAGTTGTTGAAAGTGTATTAGTGGCAGAAGAGCAAGGCACTGACCAAAAAGCAAGAGCGAACTCGTAACTTCAAAAAACCAAAACCAACAACAAAAGCAAACAAAACCCACACAACACACACACCAAGCCACTAAACCTTCAAGCAACCGGGAAGCACTGACTGACAATCAACGGAGAAAACCCGAAATACATACTTCCCCTATTTGAACTATGTTCAGGCAGCATTCAAGGAGACACCAGTGGCTGCATGTATGCAAACTCGCATTAGAACACAAATTGGGGATTTGGAGAAAAGAATTATCAAAAGAAGGAGCTTTGGATTTAAAAATTCTATTTAAAATTATGAATAAAAATAATTCATCACAGTTACATAACCTTCTGAATAGCAAATATCAGCAGAAAAGCGTGCCATGGCATTTTGTGGTTTGACAAGTTTCCATCAAAAACTAAAAGGGAGGAAAAGCAACACAATTCTGTCTGTTTTCTATATGCAAGCTTGAAAATGGTACAATAGTTTGGGCATCACGCTCTGGGAATACTGCTTTTCACTTGTGCCCCCCTTAGCCATTTCTGAGAATGATCAAAGATCATTTACAGTACATTTACCTATTTTAAATGCACGTTCCTTAGAAAGCTACATTTGGCAAAAGTAGTTGAGAAGCACATCAAGCAATTGACATGACTCTCCTCCAACCACCTGACAATTATCTATATGGGAACAAAGACAGACCTGAGGGACAGTGTTTCCAAACAAACCTAGCATTTCCGCAGCCACCAGTGACTGACTATGTGCATGTTAAAGTTAATCTTCTATTATCTGTAAAACTCATGACTATTCCTAGGTAAGTTGTTAGAAAAACATTTGTGAACTTAAAAGCTACAAAGAAATGACAATTGTATGCCACTTTAAGAACAGTCCACTGACCTTATAAAGTAGTTAGTTTTTTTCCCTTTCTGTACTGGAACATTCCTTTCCTTATTGGATCTTATTTTGTACTATAAATATACATATATAACAAGGTCAAGATCAGTAGCAGACTTCCAGACTTGGTTTTGTAAAATCAGTAACTCAGTTTTACCATCCTGACATTATTTTAAATAAAGTGGACGCATATCTGCAGGAAGCAGAATTCACAATTAAGATTAATTCTATTTTACATTAACATGAACAATAAACCCCAGTCAGGAGAAGCACTGCCTGATAAATTAAGAACATTGGGACATTAAAGGAAGATAACATTCAAAATTGCTGCCATCCCAAGCAACTGCTCCAGGTCAAACATTCTTTCTGAATAGTGTTAAATATCAAAACAGCTTTAACTATCAAGTACTTATCACCAACAGCAATTTTCATTTGCAGATAAAAAAATATTCTTCTCTATAAAGTACAAAAAAATAAATCCAAGTTTTGGTTCAGGTAATATTTTTAATATGGTTTTATTATATGAGCAATACACTTAATAGCAGGAAAACAGTCAAAGGCATATATTTAAAAAAATATTTAGAAGTTCCCAGAAAATTCTAGAATTATAAATGATCATAATACAAATGCCAGTTAAATAGAACTAACGACAAAAAAAAGCTTAGTTTTCAAGTGTGATGTTAACTACCAGCATTAGCAAAGGACACTTTCTCTCCTTTTGTCTTCATTGATCTGCTTCATTATTCAAAAGTCTTGAAAGATTCATTCTTGTTTTTTCAAGTGCCAGTGTTTTTGCTCGTCTTGAAGGCCTTGAACTTGACATCGGGACCGGTTCTGGAATTTCATCAGCACTGAAATGTAAAATATTTTAAAGTAAGTCCAAAAAGACTAAGCAAACCGAAGAGTTTCTATATTAGTGAACTTGAAGCGTGGTCTTCAACAGCAGAAGTACTTCTTACTAATTATAAACTTATTTTTTGAGAAGAATATATCGATGCTTTCCAAGTGACACAGCAGTATCAGTAAAGATAACCAAGTGTTAGCAGTCGCATAATAAGCAAAACCCCCAAAAGACAGGTGGTAGCAAAGTAAACACAGCAAGTAGGCAAATGGGACTGATTGACCCTGGCTACCCCAAAATCTGGGGATTACTTGCTTGAGAAGGAGGGAGCACAGATGAAAGTTACAATGTTGTTTTAATTCTTATATCCCACAAGATCTTAAGGGAAGAAATGTGTTGTGTACAGTCACCAGTGATTTCTAGAAGCTTATCAACTACATGTTGAAAACCAACAAAAATGTGGAGAGGGAAAAAGAATTTAAATAAAAATTTTGATTCTTCCAAAGAACAGGTTTTTTAAAAGCAGAAAAAGTGATTGGAAGAAGAGTAATAACGTAAACCAAAAATCTAACTTTTGTTGGCTAGAACGTACGCTCACTCTACACACAAAAGGTACGTTAAGAAACAAAACAAAAGAATTACAGGCTCTTAGGCAATGACAATAAAATGTGAAGCTGTCAAACACGCTGTTGTTTCAATAGTACCAGTTCAAAGGAAATTTTTTCTTCGATATTTATCCATGTATTAGGAATAGAGGATATTAAGAATGCAGGTTTCAGGAAAGAAAAACATTTTAATTCGATTTTGTAGTTTGAAGGGGTAGCAGGATTTTGAAGGTGGAGAGGAAGATTTACCTTTCCCTACTGCATTTCACAGTTGTGCCAGTTTTTCTTCTGTTGATAGACCTCGACTCAGCTGCTGCTTTCGGCTCTCCTAAGTATAAGCATAAGTTTCTTTTCATATCATGATACCATTTCTTTTCTTAAACTAGTTTTGTATCTTTCTTCAGTGTTTGATATAGCATTGAAGCATAGAAGTATGCAGTCACCACAGAATGTGGTGACAAAACACAACACCCCCCCCACCCTGCCATAAACACCTGTATGTTGCTGTAAATGACTGTGGCCAAATTACACTGAAATTCTATAGCTGAATTTTTTTTATTTCCTTCTCTTTTTTTAAAATCCATTCTCAGGAGAAGCTAACAGCACAAAAAGCTTCCACAAAACAGACTGTTTTGATCTTTTTACAAATAAAAGTTAAAAAAATGGAGTATGAAGGCTGAATCAGTTTTATATGTTCACAAAAATGTAGTATGAAATTATTTTATTAAAAACTACTATTGTAGACAGAAAAAACTAATGCATACCTTTGTCAGTTTTGTTTCTTCTGGATTTCAGCTTTCCAGTTGCTTTACATTTAGCTTCGTTAACTGGAATATGAAGAGCATCTTTATTGTTTTCTGTTAAACAAAACAACACACACACAGAAGACACAGAAAATCAACTTTTAATTTATCCTAAGCACCAGTATTTTAAATTTTGACTGTTATATAAAAAAGCCACACAATTGTAACCTCACTTTTTCCTTAAACTAGAAATTAGATAATAAGGCTAGAAGGAAGCTTAAAATGTTGCTCAGCTATAGCCCTGCCCCGACATAGGTCAATCACATCTAAACTGTTCCTGCCAGTTGTTTATCCCCTTCCATTGTGTTCTAAGTGAAGCGTGCAGGGCAGAAGACCAGCATGGCTCCACTCCTTGTGGAACTCCCGAGGAAAAAGGTCGTGCTTTGCAGGAAGATTATAGAGCCATGGTTCATATACGTAGGGAGAAGACAAGAAAAGCCAAAGCTCAATTAGAGTTGGAACTGTCCAGTGTTATGTCAGATAGCAAGAAGGGGTTTTTTAAAGCATGTTAATAGCAAGAAGAGGTCTAAAGAAAATATTGGACCAATACTTGTTAAAGCTGGTCACCTCACTAATAGGGATAAAAACCAAGCAGAGGCATTTGATTCAAGGGGATGTTATCACACCCCTCTGTGTTATCACAGGACCCCTCTTGATCATCTACCTACCAAAGGTCTTGGGAGTCTGAGAATGTCTTATAAGGAGAATGATGACCTGGATGAGGGGATCGAGTCTACCGTTAGTAAATTCGTGGATGACACCATGTTGGGGGCGAGTGTTGATCTGCTGGAGGGTCTGGAGATGCTGCAGAGGGACCTGGACAGGCTGAGTTGATAGGCTGAGGCCAATAATAAGAGATTCAACAAGGCCAAGTACAGGGTCCTACACTTTGGCCACAATAACCCCATGTATTGCTATAGACTGGGGGATGAGTGGCTGGAGAGCAGCCCAGTAGAGAGGGACCTGGGAGTGCTGGCTGACAGCCAGATGAACATGAACCAGCAGTGTGCTCAGGTGGCATCTTGGCCTGTATCATGAATAATGTGGCCAGCAGGAATAGGGATGTAATTCTGTCCCTGTACTCATCCCTGGTGAGGCCTCACCTTGAGTACTGTGTTCAGTTCTGGGCCCCTCACTTCCAGAAGGATATTGAGGTGCTGGAGCGGGTCCAGAGGAGAGCGACAAGACTGGTGAAAGGACTGGAGGGAAAGTCTTATGAGGAGAGGCTGAGGGAGCTGGGGCTGTTCAGCCTGAAGGAGACTCAGGGGAGACCTCATCACTCTCTACAACTACCTGAAAGGGAGTTGGAGGCAGGTGGGGGTTGGACTCTTCTCCCAGGCAACTAGAGACAGGAGGAGAGGACATGGCCTGAAGCTGCACCAGGGGAGGTTTAGGTTGGACATTAGAAAGCATTTCCTCACAGCAAGGGTGATAGAACACTGGAATGGACTGCCCAGGAAGGTTGTGAAGTCGCCTTCCCTGAAGGTGTTCAAGGAAAGATTGGATGTGGCGCTTAGTGACATGCTCTAGCTGATGTCATGGTGTCGGGTCATAGGCTGGACTTGATGATTTTGGAGTTCTATTCCAAGTAATTCTGTTATTCTGTGAAGCTGAGGACTTTGGGCTTGCCTAGTTTGGAGAAGAGGAGGCTGAGGGGCAACCTCATTGCTCTCTACAGCTTCCTGAGGAGAGGAAGTAGAGAGGGAGGTGCAGATCTCTTCTCCCTGATATATGCCAGGTTGTGTGGGAATGATTCAAAGCTGCATTAGGGGATGTTTAGACTGGGCATTTGGAAGCATTTTTTTATTGAGTGTGATCAAAAACAGGCTTCCTAGACAGGTAGTCGATGCCCCAATCCTGTCAACTGTTTAAGAAACATTTGGATAATGCCCTTACTAACATGCTTTAACTTTCAGTGAGCCCTGAAGTGGTCAGGCAGTTAGACTAGATGATCACTGTAGAATCTTTCCAACTGAAATACTCTATTCTAGTCTTAAAACTTCTAACATCCCCTAATCATCCTTGTAGGTCTCCACTGGACTCTCTTCAGCAGTTAGTTCCCTGTCTCTTGAACTGGGGAGCCCAGAACTAGACACGTACTCCAGATGTGGCCTCACTAGGGCAAGAGGAGAGGAGGGAGGAGAACTTCCCTCAACCTGCTCATCACACTCTTCCTAATGCACTCCAGAATACCACTGGCCTTCCTGGCCACGAGCACACACTGCTGGCTCATTATCAGATGTTAGAAGAAAACAGGACAACTTTTCTCTCAAAAGCATACTTCCAAATTCGCATCCAATAAATATTTCAAGAGAAAAAAACATAGAAGCTATAAGAAATTAAAGTGTTTGACACTTCCAGAAACAACAGATTATATTTTCTAGTGGATTATTTCAGTGTTTTAAACAAATAATTAAAAGAAACCTTAAAAGAAAACATGTTGCACATCAATATCTTTGCTTTACTGCTGCAAGCAAATCTAAACAAGTTTCATCCAATTGTTTTTTCTGCTGCAAAATGTTAGCCTTTCTGTGTCACCAGTGAAATGTACACTGCTAAGGCACATGCTGCTGCACAAGCTGTGCAGGCAGCAGAAAGTCTTCCAGATACTTCCACTTCTATCTCTTAAATAGCAATAAAACCAAATCTAGCTCCAACATATGGAGCTAGACAGGGACAAGGACAGACCAGTGTCAACACTAGAGATATCAGCTATATACTGCTATAATACAGTCTGCAAGAAGCACAGGCATGGCTACTTCAAAGTCTAAAACATCCATAAAGTACTTGTTTCTTCCTCCGCGTTAGTGTCACATTCTAAAGATGAGTTAGTCAGCACTAGTATTTAGCAGGCACGTGAATGAGCCAAACAACAGGAAAAATTGCCCATTGCAAAATTGTCATTGTTAAAAAGAGCTCAAGATACAACACTAGCTATACTAGAGTAATATGGAGAAGAAAACACAATCTGATCAAAAAGTAATTAAAAAATTAGAATACTTCAGTACAAATATTGTTAACTATGTGCATACTTACCAGATGTTACCTTTTCCACCATTAATAATAATCATCTACTTTTTCAAAAATTGGGAAAACTAAAGCTTACTAAACTACACCTCTCCAGAATTACCTTCTTCATTTTGAATAGTATTTTCAGAAAATGTGGTGCCCATTTCCTGTGTCCTTTCAGAGAGATCTGTTTCCCCAGTCCTTTCAGAGTGGTCTTTGTCCACATTAGGATCTTTGGTCAAGTTCATCTTGATCTTCTCAATAGCTCTTTGACACAGTTTATCTTTCACTTTCTGGAAGAGACATTGAATGATAGATGATACTTAATTTTACAACTTTTTTTTTTAATCCATTAACTAATTCTATTAGTGGATAAATTTACATTTACTGCACAAAGGATATAATGTATGACATGAAGATCAGTCAAGTTGAAAGGAGAAACACTTTCTTCAACTCGACACTAAAACCACAAAATACTTATTGTTTGGGGTTTTTTTAAAATTTTTTTTAATTAATTATTTGGGGGGGTGGGGTGGGGCTTGTTTGTTGTTAAGGAAACCTAAAGAAAAAGCAACTGGACTTTTCCAGCTGAGTCCTAGAGCATAGTGACCTCCGGATGATAAGCCCATAGTAGAACAGCATTCTTTTCAACATTTCTATATATCGTGGTCTTCCTCTGTCACACTCCCAAATTTTACTCAGTTTTTACACTGATGCTTTCATAAATACAGAAAAAATATTCACATTACTCTTGCAATCCTTTCCTACATCATCTTAAATCAAGCACCGTTTTCACATTGCCTAATGATCTTACATCACAAGTTTAGGTGTAAAATTTCAGCTGTTAATTATTAACTAAAGATAAGCCATATAGGAGACTTATAATTGAATTTTATTTTAATATTAAAAAATAACACCACAGTTATCAAAAGAACTTACTATACTGAAACATACCAAGTTGGACATACTGTTTCACACCGATTTCATTATGTATGGTAGCTGAAATACGTAAATTATAGTGTGATATCAGCTCAGATTTTTGTAAACAACTCATCAAAAATTAATTTTCAAAGACCGGTTGAGAAAGAACTTTGTCACACTGTCATAATAAGCAAAAGGCACTTTGTTTTTAAGCGTATCAGATTAGATTGCTAATGATTAAAAAAGTAAGAACCATGTTCTTTATGTACTACCTACCTCTAGAATCTCATTGAGCAGAACCAGAAGATTCTCTGTAGAAGAACTACTGAGTTCTAGTGAATTTAAAGCTTTTGTGTAAATACGAACATCTGGCACAGTAGGATCCATCAAGATTTCATTGCAAATTTTCATTGCTAAACTGTCATGCACTGTTAATTCCTGTAAAGAAAATAAATTAGGTATCAGAATTTTTGCTGGAAACCATTTACAAGACAGAAGAGATTATTCTGATTTAAGCAGTGAAAGACTAATTTTACAGAGTAAATACTTTCCTAAAATGCTGAATTTTTAGTACAAACACCAAATGACTTTTGAAAATCCCAGTATAAACAAGTACCCATCATGAAAGTTCCTAGTAGCATTTTTTAATTGTAAGAGGAAAGGGAAACCGCAGGAGCGGAGAGGGAGGAAAGTCAAACTAATAGATTTCATTACCTAAACAGTCACTCATTTAATCCAGAATCTCAGAGCAACACAGACAGCTATCAGTAGGTGAAGGGGGTCAGCTCTTAATCTCTAGACACAAATACTGTTTTCCTCCAGTTTAAAACACTGTACCTGGTAGTCCTGAGACTTCTTAGACTGAGGTTTCAAATTACTTGGCCTGGTCAGGTCCACTAACAGTTCAGAAACATTACTGGCATCTATTTCAGACAAAGGTGAAGTTGCAGGAGCATTGAACAGTGTTTGCAGAGTTGGAAGATAAGCTTCTTCAAAGCATTCCTGGTTAGACCTGTTTCAATTGAGTCAACCATTAGCAGTACGAGACAAAATTAAACCTTAATTGACCCCTAAATTTTCTCTTCTCTGATGAAATTTCACAGACCCATTACAATACAGCAAGCAAAGTGGGAGCCGCCAACCTCAGCAGAGACAGCTGGCAGGATCAAGATATCAAAACCGTTTCACAGAACTAACATCTTTTCAGCTTTAGCACATGGTATTTCAAGTAAGTTTTAAGTAACACTTCATGCCTCTGAACAGTTTGAAAATTCACCCTTGCTATTGAAAACCTAACCAATATATACAGACATATTCTCTCAAGAGACAAATACAATTCTCTACAACTTTTATTTAGATGAATCTGTCTTCTGCTCAATGCTCCTTCCTGCTAGCATTTTCCATTGGGGATACTTTTCATTGTGTAAGAAAGCAAGGAAGCCTGATTAAAAAAAAAAAAAAAATGCAGTGGTTAACAAGATTTTTGGAATAAATACTTGTTCTTTCTTTTCTCAGAAGTTAATGACTCCTGCCAAGCAAGCCTAAAAATCACGTTTCACTTGGTTCTGCAGCAAGCTGTCTAAAAGCATAGTTTCACAAGACAGGTCAGAACAATTTAAAAGGTGTCAAAAAGTACACTAGCTGGTAAGGTGAAGCCTTTTTTGTTTCTGGTACTTGTTAACCTCCTATCTGAACCCAAATAACTACAGAAGAAAAATAGGAAAGTAAATAATTTCAAAAAAGCAGACTGTTTATCCTGGATTAGAGCCAAATCGGCCGACCAAAAGACCTTTTGAGCACTAAACTCTGGCAAGAAAGAATGGCAGCAAGAACTCCCTTTCAGCAGCTTTATGGCTTTAGACTGGCTCAAGCAGAACTGAAGTATCATTTAGATTATTTCCTGTAAATTAAAAAGTGAAAAATAGGTACAAGGCAGAACTTTCTCACCTTAGGCTGCCAGAAAGTTTATAAGTTTTTAGAAAACATTCCATGGATAAGAACTGTTCATGGGTTACAGGATCCTGTCCCTGTTATTAGTATGTCATGCCACTCTATTGACATGACAGAATATATATCAGCATCAACATTCCCCCCAGCCCCCGCCTCACAGAGAGTTCAAATATTTAATTTAAAGGTTAAGCCTCTTGATTATATCTGTAACTGGAGGGAGAATTTAAACAGAGAAGAACCCAGAAAAACAGAATTTTAAAATTCAACAAGATTTCAGTACCAAAATTAGGCATGAACCTCAGCCATATCTCAAATCATCATGTGAGTTTTCCTTTTCTAAATGGCAACTTTGCAGACAGTTCTGAATTACACATGGTAATGAATAATTCTCTTCTAAAAGTGCAGTATTGGTAACCAAAGACACTCTGTGATTCACCTTAAAATGAACCATTTGTAATTCAGATTGCAGATAATGTTTTGAGACAGAAAATTAATGATTTTTCCTAGAGATTCCAGATCATTAAGTCAGATAAACATTTAGGATTTTTTTTCTCCACTGATTTTTCTGATTTTTGTTTAAAGCATACACCAAGTTTTTGTTTTCAAGAAATGGAAGGTTCTTGAAAACCAAGCCAAGCCAAGTTGGAGAGATAGGGATTTGATGGGTGGACCGTTCAGTGGATAAGAAATTGTCTGGATGGCCGCATCCAGAGGGTAGTGGTCAGTGGCTCAAAGGGGCCTATCTTGTATAACATTTTAGCAATGACAGACAGCAGGATAGAGTGCACCATCAGCACATTCGTGGATGACACCAAGCTGAGTGGTGCTGTCGATACACCAGAGGGACAGGATGTCATCCAGAGGGACCTGGACAAGCT
>JAAGNO010027412.1:0-30917 GCA_033439905.1 Ceryle rudis
GGTGGTGGAGTCACCATCCCTGGAGGTGTTTAAGGAAAGACTGGATGTGGTGCTTAGTGCCATGGTCTAGCTGATGTGACGGTGTTGGGTCATAGGCTGGACTTGATGATCTCAGAGGTCTATTCCAGCCTCAGCAATTCTGTGACTACTCAAAGCTAGCTGCACCCTTCATCTGACCCAGTATAACTGTGCTTACAGTCTCACTCCATACCTTTGAAAAACTCTACTCCCATTAGCTAATTACAGATTAGTTAATAAATTCAATTCCCTGTATTTGGTACCTGATGACTGGAGCGTGCTTGTTTGATTCTTCTGTGGCACAGCGGATGCTAACCTGACTTGTTTATCCTAAAGCTCCAGATAAAACCTTAGCAAGTATTTAACCAGAGCTATTCTTTAGGTCAGTAGGCAGCATGAGGAAGTGTTCTTAGAGTTTCAGTTAAAAGTAGCTGATGTGATTGAATAACAATTATAGAAACTACAAATACCACAGCTGATCAAACTCTAATAATTTCTGGTGTGAAATGGGCCTTTGATCCAGGACACTGCCTGCTGACAACTCTTCTGGACTTAGATCTATTTTATTAAATATTTCACTATCGTAACCTAGACAACCATAGTAAGAGGGATAATAAAGTATGTGGAAATGTTTCATTTAAAGTGGGATAGATTTTTACCTGCTTTTCCTTGGGTTACCCTAACTATAACACCATTTTCCTTTATAAATGTTTCCCATTCTTTGCCATTATCACCTAGTGAAGTAATTTCTGGTTTCACCTGTACATACCAGTTGACATCTACTTGATTGAACAACTACCCCAGTATTAATGTCAATTTATATTAGTATCAACAATTTACACTATCATATCGGCTAAGTGATATATATTAATATGTAAGGTTGTATACCTGATCCCTTTTAAAAGTACAGACTCTAAGCCAATCATTTTTTTTAAATCAGTATTGTAAATAATAACTAATTTTAATGATCATATTCAACATTGTGAAATCAGAACCAAAAATACTAACTGGGAAAAGAAAACTCACCTAAACCAAAGATTAGACTTGAACAGTTAGATGAATTATACGTCTGATGGATTCTTTTTGTAAAACCTAGGAACTGATCTTACATTTTTAGGGAGATGAGACATTTGATATAAAATGACATTCACTGTGAAACTAAAACATGGAACTTTTGTTAGTTTTCAAAATATCTCCAACAGGGTTACTTGCCTCCTGTGGAAACACGCGATGCAAAACTGCAATTCCATAATCAAACGAGTATCTGTTTGGTGCTGTGGTTTCTCTAATTAGTATTGCTGCTATTACATATCTGTCAAACACAGGATGGACCAACAAAACCCTAATTAGCTGTTTAAACTCATTTATGTGCCACATTTAATCTTGTGCTTGTCACATTTAAATTTGCTCAAACCTTAATAATATTCAAGATCATGCACTTGTATTAAAGGCAACATGTGTTTGAGCCATAATGAATTGCTGATATTCAAATATTCATTATAGCTCAGACAACTTTTTTTCCCTTTATTTATCTAGGTGAATCATTTATCTTTCCTATAAGATTTATGAGGTGGTTTTACTCAAATCAGTGAAAACCAAAGCCTAAATATTCTTCTGTTGTTAATTCAGCCGTATTACTGATGACTAAGCCTCTATAATTTTCATACAGGGCATGAATCCAGCTGAAAACAAGTCCTTAACAGAAATATTTTATATGTATTTCACATAAAGCATATATACTAGCTTTATTGCATTCAGAGCTTCTAAAATAGGTGGGAAATAACTTCCCGGCGTTTCTGAACTCCTTTATAAATATTTTGCTAAGGATATGTAAGAGATACGGAGCTACTTTAGCTGTCAATATCAAGATGCAATAATTTCCCGTGATAAGAAGAGGTGCTGAGAAATGCCATCATTTAACCTACGCAAGTGAGTTGACATTCTGAAAAGCAGCAGCATGTATTTGCTATTCCGAGATGTCCTACCACTCCAGTTTTGGGATTGGTAATTTAAAAAATACCTGCTATTAGGAAGCAATGGAAAGGTATACCAAAAATAGAGCAGTGGTTACTGTGAGTCTAATATTTGCATTAAAGTTTTACACATAAAGAGGATGTAAGACTTCCTATAGGAAGGCAATTAAACAATTGATTTTTAAGACTCCTTAATGCTTTTGTCAAACAAAGCCTGATACACAAAACAGGTAACAAGGGCCTTCACAGAGTTTTGTGTAGGAAATTAATAATGAGCTAGGACAGACACATCTAACTCAGTATCTGACACAAGAATCACGCTAGTGGACCTTCAGAGGCTTAGACCAGATCCCAGGACTAATTTCTGCACATAACATCATCCGTACGTCCAAATCCTCTTGAGGATCTGAGCCTTAGGCTAGATTCCCAAGGGCAAGGTTTAGGCGCACTAAGAAATGCCAAACTTCACTTTGTGATGGCACTTTGCAAAAGGTGTTTACATCAATTGCAATCTCACCCCTAAGACTTGCCCTGGTAAGAAGCGGCAGTGATAGGAGACAATAGTCTTGTGCAAAACCTTGATGAATCCAAAAATCAACAGCCTCAGACCCTGTTCTCCTAACTCTTAGCAGAATTTCCTTACTTCTGGCTGCAGTCCAGGCAGGATCACTCATCAGGGCTGTGTATTTATCTCTATGTAGGCAAGAATTAAATCAGTAAATAAAAATCTAAGCCAATTATTAAGTATCTCACCTGGAAAGAAAGGGAAATCATCTTTCCAATCCCATATTGTAAGGGCTGCTATAGTATTTTAAAACCAAAACATCCGGTAGTTAAAATACAATATTCCAGTGAAGTATTTAACTTTACAGAGGAGATCTGATCTATACAACTTGGACAAGCTTGCACGATCAATGTCCAGCATCAAAATCTAACCAATATATTTTCCTTATATTATTAAGGAGAGAAAAAAAAAAAAAACACCACCCTTATCTTGGAGAAATAGCAGTTTTCAAGTGCAAGAGTTTTAATATGTACACTGTAATAATCTCGTACGCTTGTGCTAATAACAGGAAATAGTGCTAAAATACTGTAAAAAAAGGTTATTTCCTGTTTTTCTACACTGCTGCTACATAAACATGCACCTGCAAAAATTTCAAGCTCTAAGCAATAAATATCATTGGCACCTTGTGGGCAACTGTGCAAACAGAAGTAGTTCTAAATAAATACTTTTGTTTATCCACCAGCCTTACACACCTTCTGTCACCCGTCACATGAAACCATTAAAAGCCATAAGTCACTATCTAAAAGGGGATCTTTTTCTCCTTTTCTGAGTGGGTAATATTACTGTACAGCATTCTGGATGAGGGCATCTACAGGAACAAAATCAACTCATGTTTAAGTCCAGCACAGGGACGTGTATATGAGTATTTGTGTACACGCATTAACAAGGGGTGGGGAGAAAGTAGTAGTATTACACTAATTGAAATCAATTGATAGAGATTTTTACCTTAATGAAATTACTTCGTGTGTCCTACTTGAAGATCTTCAAGGAAAGAAAAAGGAAATGAGAGATGTATGCAGTAAGATTTCCTCCAATAAACTGAGAATGCGTATTCAAAACTAAAAATCAGAGAATATTGTGTGTCTTGGCACGATATTATCAATGATTTGGTTCTGTTGACAGCAAGGCCTGCTTTTTCATGTTTAATAAATCTTTTTTAGAAAGAAAGCTAAGGCAACAATTGAAATATTTTTTTCTTCCCCCTTCAGTTCTCTCTGACCTGAATGGGAATTTGCCACACAAAGTGTCACCGTGAATCCTCTAAAATCCCAGACAAAGTTTTCCTGATATGTCTGACACTGTGAATTTGAACAACAAAAGTTTACATTCAGTGTTATTAACATTCATGTTATGACAGAAGCCTAATTTTTGCTTTAGACACCACTGAAGTTCTGTCAAGGAGGAAGATACTTCCTTCCATGTCTGTGTTAACCGCTCTGGGTTTTTTTCCTATCTTTTTCATTAGCTGCCCTGATTAAAGAGGTCGATTCTTATTCTACATTTGGTGTACAGAGAATAAGTTCACAATTGGCCTTGTCAATACAATTCTTTGTAAGTGGCAACTCGCAAGTCCTTTACCACTGCTTTGCTGTTCAGACTAAGGTAGCCCAATTTATTCAGGTTATCACATTTTCTAAGCCGTTATCCCTCTGGCAGCTATCATTCTCCATCAGAATCACAGGCTTAAACCAGCACTTTATTATTTCCGTATCTTTAGACAACTGTCCTGTTGATAGGGCTGCAAATGAGATTCATTCCTTGCAACAGAAACCCAGTGTTGAGTCACTCAACTTTGTGGTCCTGTAATCAGCAGGAAACAGCTATCAGGTAGTCCCCATTTTATTTTAATCTGGATTGACTAGCTCAGCTCATGCCTCTCTTCATTGAATATAACAAAAACCTGAGGGAATAGCTCCCCTAGATTTGTGCCCAATTTAAATGTTTAGACATAGCTAAGATGAAGGCTTGAAGTAGGATTTTCAATAGTCTATACCCAATATGTCGAGACACTTCTGCAGTTTGCTTTTAAGATTGTTCTATGGACTGTTTAAGTCTCTAATTAAAATACAAAATAAAGTAAGTGGAAATTTTATACTACGTCTCGTGCCGCCAAGTCTCCTCCTTTTAGTTAGGAGCAGGCTATGTAAAAATCATAACATCAAATCGATGTTTTTCTGAGCCTAAGTCCACTCGCACATCTGTCTTCTGCCAACTAAACTATAAACCTGCATACTTAGTGTAAAAAGCTGTAATTCTGCTACATTTAGAGCATAAAAAGCTATAAAATAGTCTGCTACCCCCAAATGCAGTGAGCTCATACCCACTGATACTAAGCTGAATGCTTGGCTGGTTTCACCAATAGAAATAGATTGGAGAAATCAACTACAGTGGTACCATACAAGGTGTTCACAGTTAGCGTAGCTGCTCCACGGAGAACGCAGGTTTCTCACCACACGGGCTGTGTGGTGAACAGGCCAAAGAAGTATTCAAGAAATAAAACAAACTGGAAAAGGAAGGAGATTGGAAAAAGAAAGCAGGTAATCACAAAAAAGAGAAAGAAACAAATTAGGGTATAAAATTTCTTTGGACCCAGACTAAGCACGACAGCGTATGAGTTCCCTGCCTTAAATCAGCTAAATCAGGCTTTTAGTGCACTCCCTCTGTAAAACAGCTTGCTGCATTTATTTTAAACGAAATACTCTCTCAAGTATTGCTTATAAATTGAGTAGCAGAAGCCTAATGAGAAGTTGTGATGATCACACGTCATTTTGTCATCTGTGCCTTCTTGTGGACAGCGAGTGTTTAACCCACCCCCTAGACCATGCCAGTGCAGCGATGCAGCTGGAGAAGTCAAAGGAACATAGCTGCATCTTGCATTTGTCTTATCTGCTCAGACCAGCGGCACGATGATGCGCTGCATATGGAACAAAGGAACAGCACAGTAAATCTGCATAGCGATGTTCTACTCCCACATTTGGGCTTCTAAAATTGTCACCAAATAAAATAGCGTGAGCAGTAGAATCCACCGTGCTTCTTCGACAATTTCATCATAATTTGTCATTCATTCTGAGATATTCATTTGTCTAAAAGCAATTAAAGCTTAATTGCTGCATAACCTGAATAATTTAGAAATGCAAATTAGGATAGCAGGCAAGCAAGTATGTGTTCATTAATTTCTTTGTTATCACCATCTGTTTAATTAAAAAAATGAGTTTTACTGAATGACAGCTTGCTAACTATATAAACGTTTGTCTTAATTGAAAATGTCTTTTGCAATTGAGGTCAGCATCTGACAAAAATTGTTTGAGCTTTTGCAAAAACATTTTATCTAAACAAATTGTAGTATTTTTAAATTCACATTAAAAAACATTGCCAACATATGCAATGTAATTCAAGAAATGACATCTTCACTTCTTAATGCAAAGACATAATTTTAGGAAAAAATCATCGCTTTGGCAAAGTGCTGGTTATTACAGTTGATCTGTCTTTTCTCATGATAAGTATATGCGAGTTATCATCTTTATTATAGAATATTTTGAAAACTTTTATAAAAATCTAGATTCAAAATATGGGTACCTCTAAGGGAAAAAAAAGTCATCTCAAGGAAGGAATGCTTCAAAATATGAATTGTATGATGTGCTCTTTGCATTAGGGAACTAATGTAGTTTTCCAAAGTAGAATCTTCTTTATAAAGGAGATAATTCTTTACATAAACATACACTTCTTCATACCTGCTGTATATCAGGGGATAACTCCCCCTCCACTACATGAATGCACTTTTTAATGTCTTCTGAATACTACATCTCACATTTTGCTTGTCTATTTAGACCGACTCAAACTGCTGCACTTGAATGACAGATCTATAAATAAATAACTTACACGCCTGCAAACCCACTATGTTCCAACTACAATTTAAGTTAACAATACCATACTTACTACGAGATAAATAAGCTAATTATCTAGGACTGAAATCCCAGAGAAGGAAGGAAGGGCAGTGTTAGTCTACTGTACTACAAACTTGTCAATTATTCACCTTCTGTTGTTTACACAATTATTACATTCTTTGTAATAATTTCAGCTAGACTCGACTTCTACTTTCTCTTACTACATTTAAAGAGAAACTTTGTATTACGGCTTTTGCAACAGTACAAACGTTTATGGAGTGTGCCCTCAACTGAGGGCAGCAGTGGTTACGGCTGTAGGCGGTGATAAAGATGACAAAGCTTCAGTGATATGCACTCGGAATCCCCAAGAATGCACTTCCTCTCATGCTTCTATCTGTTGTAACCCCCTTTGTAGTAAATTACTAGGGCAACTGAGAGCTATATATTGCCTTTAATATTTTATTAATGGACTTAAACAAAAAGGAACTCATGCAAGGTCAGGACTGCGTCCCAGCGTCCACTCTCGGTGGGCAACAGCAAACAAATACAAAATCAGGGCTAGACTGCGAAGCTCAGTCACGTGATTTGGCAATTCCCTCCCGTGTAGTCTCTCTATAATCAATTAAATGATCTTTAGATTTTATAAGTGTTGTATAAACATCAGCTGACATTTGCAGGCTCTTCCTAACATATGGAAACAAACATTATGATTCTCACTGAACACTTTGGGTAACATACAAAGATTAAGCAACTTTCCCACAACAGAAGAATCCGGTGGGAATGCACATTAAGAACCAAAAACCTGTACATGAGCTGCATCTGTTAGAGGGACAAATTTCATGGTGAGTTGCATGTGGTTGTCATGGGCAGACCCTTAGTATTATCAAACAAGCAAATTCCCTATGAAGCAAAAAAAATAAAAACCCCACAACCCTGCAAAATAACTGCAAGTTTTTTTTTTTCCCCCCTCTTTTGATTTTGAGTCCTTCTAAAATATGAGAGTGAAATCCTCATGAATGTGTTCTCCTTGAATTACAGTGAAACCGTAAGGAAAAATTAGCAGGTAAAACAACACAAATGCTTAGGCAGGAAACACAAGAGGGTGAAAAATAGTGGAGAAAAGCAGAACATCTTATTGAATAGGATCTGGGGGAAATTCATAACTTTCCCTGGTGCCATGAAAGCAGAACTGAGCACCTGATACCTATTTGAAGAATTAAATCTACCCCCCATCACAGTGGTATGCTAAAGATAGGGAAGGATGATGAAACAATTTGTTGCTATAATTGTATTATAAAAATAATTTTCAGGGATATGAAATATATGAAAACATAGCTTAAAAATGCAAACTGGAGCTGCTGGCTTGATACTAAACCAGACACTCGTAATTGCCAATGAAAGTTTGAAACTCAACAGCTGTTATAAGTCTGTTATAGTTATACAGCACTACAGCTGCATTAAATATTTGCAAATAAGTAATGGGAACATAATATAAAGTTACAGAAGAACATATTTTAAATCATCAGCACTTGTTTGTCCAGCATACCTGGCTATTAGGTTGCACTGTTTTGAGTTATTCATTCCTCCTGGACCAGCCAGTACCAGGAATGAAGTCATGACACAAAAATTATCAGACATCTCAGCAGTGTAAGAGGCTATGTAAATATAATAGTTTCACCCTGAGTAACTTCTACTATCCCGCAGACCCCGCTTCCATGCAAAATCTATGGCAATACACACAGTAAACAACTTGTAGAACAAAAAAACCCCAAAACCAACAACAAACCAAAAAGCTCAAACAACCAACGGAAACTACAAGTTACAGGTTCTTTGTTGCACGCCCCCAGTGTTTAGAAATGATCATTTCTAAGTGTCATGTTTATGTTTTTATGCCTCAAAGGATCAAACTGTTTGGCTAGATATTTTTCACCTTTTCACTAGATGGCGATATTGCATCACATTCCGGTATGTAAGTTCTGTTTAAATAAGTAAGGCACAAAGAAAGCCAAGTGAACTCTTATCAGTGGATTGGAAAAAAAAAAAAATAAATTAAGGGATAATTTAATGAAAAATTAACTTCAGCACCTTGTATTTCTACAAATTCTCTAAATATAGCTTCATCTTTCTCTTTGATAAACCATGCCCCAGTTCTTCAACTGTACACTGAGAATCTGCTTTTTTATTTCCCTCAGAAAATGATAACAACGCTACCTTCATTAGTTCCCACTGAGAGGGATTGTCAATTCCTATTCCTACATACATGATAAGTAAAAGGAAAATGAAGTCTAAGTGGAAAATAATGTTGTTATTTAAAATCATTAGCACAGTTCCTTTGTGACACCTGCTCATGTGGGGGCAGTATTTGGGATGCTTACCCTGTGACTTTTCCAACCCATAGAGCTTGCTGAATTTTTCCCTGACCCTCAACCATAAATTGCACGGAATTAATGCTCCTGATCGTCAGTTTTAAAATGTGTGTGTTTGCACTCTTGTCCTTATCTTCACAGCAAGGAATAAGTGAAGCAGGGAATATTAGATGAGGCAGAAGAATGGTTTGACGCTTAAAGGGAAGGAAAATGTATTTACAGAAGAGGAATGAGAAAGCTACAATGACAGGACCTGCTTCTGAGGTGTGCTCTAAACATTAATCGGACCAGGAAACAGAACCTCAGTCAAGCCTGCATGCTCAGGTCATTAGGCAAAAGATTTATTTTTAGTTTTTTTTTTTTCCAGAGTCGTGAGCTGTATGACCTCAACAGGAAAGATTGAGAGTTTGATTTCAGATGATCGAACACCCACACGCTTCAGGCATATTTGCGGTTGGTAGGAAATAAGGTAGTTAAGATTCAGGTTTTGAGAGCTGATAAGAACCAGTGCTAGCGCACACAACCTGCCGAGTCTGGAGAAATTGGTTTAATGAGGAAAGGTGATTAAGAAACAGTCCTAATGACAGCAGCCTTATTTTCCTTACACAAAGCTGCTTTTCTCCACTGGAAAACTTTTACAGGTTGGCAAATCAAAGAAGTGGGAAAAACCAGTTCTCTACCTACTGAGCCACCGGCTATCAAAAGGACGTGACAATTCTCTCTTTGGCTTTTAAAAAGTCATCTTGTGTGATCCCAATAGAATTGGCTGTTGGGTGTTCCAGCTGTAGCATTTACTGTAGAAGACGCTTAACTTTTTACAGGGAGGGGGGGCACTTCCTCAGAATTACCAGAAGCTTATTAGAAACAACAACCCAAGATAAACATGCCCGAGGGAGATGTACACAAGAGAAAGCCAGACAGTTAATTCCAGTAGTCATCCAAGAATTTACAGTCCAGCATTGACTTACTAATGATGATGTAACAGCTGCAAAGCAAGGCAATAAACCTTGTATTAGAGCTTATTATAAGCTATTCATTTCCTGACTGGATGAGAAGATCATTATGCTCCAGCAGAGATAATTTCAGATGTGAATCTTTCAGGACTGTAAGTAGCTCCTTCTAGATACATATCACTGAAAGCAATCTGTCGGCAGAACAGGCAACCATCTAATTCATACCATGTCTTTTATTGACCTTCCCTTTTACTCGAGTCTTTACTTAGATCATCACTGCTTTCAAGATACTCTAATGAATTTTAAAATTCTAATTTATAAGCTAAAACTTCCTTCTTTCTAACTTTGTTTTTCAGCAACACATAATAGTCCTTTTCCTTCTCCAGTGTTTAATTCCTAAATAGATTCAATTGTTGGTTCAAAATATATCTTAATGCACGTTCTTTCTCTCTGGTTTTTTGGTAGATTTTTTGGGGGAGGTGGGTTGGGGGAGCAACCCAAATTTTTTAGAAGGAAAACTCTTCCTCCCCAAGTTATCAGTCAATTGCTGGTTGATGTTGGTGAAAGTAAAATGGAATTTAGCAGCATGACTTAGTCGTGTTGATGGGGTATGATTTCCATATAGAAGAAATGAGGGAGAGCATGAAGAATTATTCTAATTTAATTATGAACATTTACTGAAGATACAAGCAAACTTCTTCACCTGGGCTGGAAACAAAAAAAGAAAACTAAAAATATAGTAGTTATGACACCTCCAAATGTCCTTGATGATGGGGTGGGTTTGGTTGTTTCTGGAAAACAAGTACGGCCAATTTCAAATTTGAGAGCCTACAGACTGCATTTTTTCTTACCCATGAACAAACACACCTCCATTATAACATCCAAAATGCATCACCAAAATTATAACATATAGTCAAGCCCTTGCTTTGAGGTAAACTTTGTTATCCCAGCAATTTAAAGATGTTTCTACAAGAACTACACTCCTTTAGGAGAGCAGAAGACAGTTTTCAAAGAGCCATAATGCAATTTTGTATCAGTCAAAAAAGAAAATTCATTTTGACATTCTCAATTTCCATGTAGCAGGGGAATTGTGTAGATCAACACAGGAGAAAAAAATAAAATAAAAAAAAACATTAAACAGTTAGTATACCTTTAAAGAAATCTTCCGAGTCATCCACCCTAGCTTTCAAAAACCCCATGGAATGTACTTTTATCCCTTTCTCTCCGTAACCAACACCATTTCCTTTGGTTCATCTGTTCTTACTGTTTTTCTTTCAGGTGTCACCTAACAATTAGTCTCATTACATTTAGCATTGGAATATGCTGGTTTAACTCCATTTCAAACCCAAGAACGGGGCCACTTATGCTGGAGATGTCTGTTGGGTTTTACAGTTTCCCCCGCCCCCCTTCAGTTCATATAATACAAGGCATTAGTTCTGCCTACAAACCTTATCCTACTAAAGAAGCTTTGTAACAACAAAATACCGTTGATACCTCTCTCCCTGGAAAGGGGGGAAAAAAAAAAATCGTGAAAAGAGAATATATCTAATCTAGTTCCTTGATGCTTTATGCAATAACATCATCCATTTGACCACAGACCAACACAAAGGTAATTGGATTTTTGCTCTCACTAATTCCAGTGAAAGGCTGTAGAACCTTAGCACTAATCACTTAGAAACATCTTTTGGCTTCTTGTGAGATTTTGTAAATGGACAATCCACTTTTCTTATTTCATCAATAACATTTGTACTGAGCTTATGCGGTATTCAGGAATTCCAGTCAGACCTTACAAGGGTGAAGAAATCGTAGACTGTTTGCATAAGATTCCTCCATTCCATTTGATATATGTTCCAGTTTGCATTCAGCTGGACTGAGCATGAGAGACAAGTTATAAACTGCGTTTAAGGTCCTCTCTGCACTTACTGTGCAATGCTATCAACATATCTGTGTTTCTGTCAGGAATGCTTTAACTAACACAGCTTCGTATTTCATTGGAGAAACCATGTTGAAATAAAGATTTTTAGGAAGTACTTGTTTGCCACAGTGACCTTGGGCATATTACCCACTACTGATTCTACCTCTGTCACGAACACCAAGAAAAAGCTCAACAATTCGTTCATGAAATAGTTCAATGAATGTATTCTAGTTTGGGGTTCTAATGTATAATCACATCAGTTTTGGTCATGGAGGGTCATTTCATTCTAACACATTTATTTTCCTCACTGCTTCCTATTTTCTTACAGAAGGGAGACAGAAGAGAAAGAAAAAAAAAAAAGTCTCATGAATTTAAAGGCTAAGGATATGTTTTGGTCTTCCAGAGAGGTTAGAAGAAGGTGAGGTTAAGGAGTAAGCTTAATGTATCATTTTTAGTATTGTATTTGAATAAAATTTAAATTAGATAAGATGTATACCAGCGTATTTTTGAAGTGCAGGATACTATTGAACTTCTCCCTCTGCTTATTAAATTGGTAACAGAATAACAAAGGACAAATGCATCCTCATTTAAAACCATATTTAGTATGCAAATCACTAGTAAGGAGAGTTTGCAAAAGCTCTGATGCTGTGTATCAACTTAAAGGGTAAAGTAGTCAGAGGAAAAATGGTTTGGGGTTGAAAGTCCTTTAAAACCTTTTACCAAACTTAGACATGCTATTTATTATAGCTACATAACATCATCTTTACACCTACCAGTGCTTTTAGTGAATAGGGAAAATGTTTTCTGCATATCAAACATTTACACATCAAATAGAAATGGTGAATGGGCATTCCGGCTGCAGAACACATCCGGAGAGCCCCGCCAAACTCCAACAGCAGCCTCATTATTTCACAATCCTGACTCATGGCTCAGAAGACCAAAGGAACCGAGAACGCACCCGACAACTTATATTGTTATATATGGGTATTTGGGTTTCGTAAGTGATAGTAATTCATAGCAGGCTCTAAGCAGAGTTCTCAGACACATCTTGTTAACTGTAAATAAACTGAAGGTAATAGACCAAACAACATGGCTGTTGCTGATGGAAAAAGAGTCATGCTAATATTTGCCAGAGAGACTGTAGCGACCAGATGGCTGGGGCACAGTCTGACAGCAGTTCTCTTTCCTCTGCTCCAGGAGGTGACAAAGAGCTGCCCTTCCTCTTGCCAGTACCGCCACCGATTACACGGCAAGGTACAGTTTTATGCGCACTCTTCTAGACAAATCAAAAAGAGCAAACCTGAAAACTTCACATTTCAAAGAACAGTCAAACTCCAGACTTAAATTTAAAAATTACCCACCAGAAAATAACTGAAAAGGACTAAATTTTTTATTATAGGTTGGATTTATGATGAGTTCTTAAGAACTCTCTATAATCCTTGATAAGGGGGTGGGGGGGGAAATCACACCGCAGTCAGCTGATCCCATGACATTTCTTTAATTTAAGGTCAAAACCTCATTATTTCAACATAATGAAATCTGAAACTAGACATTGGTTTCAATTTGCCTCTAACCTAAAATTCAGCTCAGAACATAAAATGAAGCCACGGCTTAATAGCTGTTCCTGATACAAATGCCAGAAAATGTGGATGACCAGGGAAGGAAATGCCACGTCTGATTTTTAAAATACTCAGATAATATTTGTTAGATTCTGAACTGAGCTCTATTTATTCTGGGGAGTTCAATACTGTTTCCTTACCAATCACCAGTTCCTTTACTACAGTGGTAACTGCTTTTTGTAATCTGTTCACAAGTTTTATGCGTGCACTGAACTTCAAGGAGCTTTTTCAAGACAAAATATTGCTCCATGTATTTTTTTCCTCATTAGAGAAACAATGACTAAATTGCAATAAAAATTATTTAAGATTATATTAATCAATCAAACCTCAAACTCAGTTTGATGTGACTGATCTGAAGATCTATTTTCTGCTTCTTTCACATATTTATCTGTCCTTGAATCAGGATACAAAATTATAAATTCTCAGCAAATACAGACTGTACACAGAAATAAAGGTGAGAAACTTACAAAGATAATGTTTATTAACCATTTCCACTAAAAGACACCTTAATAGACATGACAGATTATTTAACTACTTCTAATAGCAATAAAGTATAAAATAATGTTGTATTTTCTCCATGTCATTTTACTTAATTACTAACTTCCACACATAAGATAAAATGTGAGCCTGGTAAAGACAGCAACAAAAGAAATACTCAAACTTTGAGTATCTAACCGTTTAGTAAGAACTTAAGCAACTCTGAGTCCGTTTGAGAAATATGTACTTATTAAAAAAACCCAAACAACCATCACCCCACCCCTTCCCCCCAAAAGAAACCCATATCCAAAACACACCATACACAAAAAAAATCCTACCACAAATACAATTAAGGTAAGAATCTTTTTGGTGCAGCCAGTCAACATTTGCATTCTTTCCCATAGAGAAATACAAATTTCTGCAAAAGTGTTACGAATATAATGGATCTGCTGATCTTTTAAAGCTTTTATTGACAAAGAATATTTAAATAATGCTTAAAATAGCAACTTTTTTGTGTGCTAAGAATGACTTCTCCAGCCCATGTATTCAATTAATTTACTAGTGGCAAAGGGGTGATTCGAGAAACCATCAGCTACTCTAAACAGCCCCCCAGTGCCCCCCCTGTTCCTTCACTCCTCAGTCTTTGGCTGATCGTGTCCCCCCCATGCTGCTCCCACATATTGCAAGCCTCATAAAAATGCTTCAGACAATCACCGAGTCCCTTGAGCTCCCTGGGAAGGAAGGAATGGTACAGGAGAACAAACAGAGCCGAGGAGACAGTTCATAAATTAAATTAACAGATATTTTGAAGTATCAATGTAATTATAAATACTGGAACTTTAAAGCTCAGTACTCATCTAATCTTTCCCCTCTCCTATAAAATATATTTATCATTTAAAAAAGTCTGGGTCATCCAATCCCAAATCTGCTAGATTTTAAATAACCTATTGATACAGGATGACTAAGACATTTCAGTGTCTGTAGCTAAGTAGTGCAGAAGGGATTATATCAGCGTCACCTGACCAAACACACATTGTTTCCTCATGCTCAGTTACCCATTCATGTCTGGTTCAACTTGGGCAGCTTTCATCATTGTCAAGGGAAAATTCTGCACTCTCAAAGCTGCACTTCCCCTCCAAATCACAACATTTCTGTTACTTCTCCCAACTTTCCCATCAGAAATTAATGGGGGCCAAGGTGACACAAAAAGTATTTAAGCGAGAACAGTTGATGTGAGAAGTTTGGGGGGTTATTTTTAGTATTTCTAGCAGTAGCTGCATTTTCCAGATGGAAAGATGATGCTACAAAGCACAGCACATATTTGTCTCTGTGAATTTCTGTTATGTCTCTAACTGAATATTCATTATGAATTGATCAGTGCGTTTTATTGGTATGTCTCTCACAAATTGGCTCTGGCTCTTGCTGCCTATCAACATCTTGACTCACCAACTGATAGACCATTTTATTTACCACCTTTTTTTTCAGGGCTAATATTTAGGGAATGAAAAAAAAACATTAAAAGGAAACACGAAAATAACTTCAAAGAAAAATGAAAAGAACAAAATAAAATAAAGCCCTTATCAAATATGGGTTTCCATCCAATTCTGTTCAGTAACTGTAAAGAAGTGCATCATTGTCCAAGCTTGGCCTAATCAGTACCCTGCAGTATTGCCAATTCCACACTACTGCAGCTTCAACTGACCCAGGCAAAGGCATACTGAGGCAGCACCTCCTATCTTCCTTCCCCAGACACGCATAACAAAACAATGCTCATTTGTTTCTAAAAAGTCTATTAACTTAATATCCAAAGTGTCCTGCACTATGCTCGTTAGCTGCTGCCATGTGGCAGGACACACACCGGGTCAGCACGACGAGGCTCCGAGCACAGAGATTTGAGCATTACTGATGACACTTTCAAATATAACTGTGTATAAAAGTATGTCTCAAAGTCCGGTTTTGAGCCATTCTGCTAGCTGCCTTAGTATTTTTACCTCTACGCAGATTAACACCGACCAGCAAAGGTATCGCTGTGTTTACACTGCTTTTCTGTACTATTTTCAGTGTCAAATTACAGTCAGAAGATCACAGACCACTCGATATTTTATATATTTGTCTCTGATTCATATCAAGTAAAACCTCCAAACCAGTTCTTCAATATAGTCAAACCATTTAACATCAGTGCCCGCCCCACCCACCCCCAAATGAACCTTAGATGGGAACCTGCAATTTAACAGACTTCAGATGTATGAACCCACCCCAGCATCAGCTGGCAGGTGAACAGGAACAACTATGTCAGACCAGCCATTCAAATGAGGCTGTTACAAAACCGGTCAGAACTGCAGAGTTCCATACAAATCTTCAAATGAAATTTTTTTCCAAATAGAAAAACTTCAGGAAAAAAAAAAAAAAAACCAACAAAACAACCAAACAACAATGGAATGAGTTTAGTCCTGTGCCTACTATAGTTAGTATCTCATCTTTTGTCTTAAGATACATGTCTGGGGAGACAGTTCTTGACAACCAGAATGTGCTCCCATCCGACTGCACTTAACCTGCCTGACTTACATTAGCTCAGCAGCCAGCCCCAAACATATTTTCATGGGCATAATGAGACGTAAAGAAGTGCTACACAGAATCACTGCTCACATTCTTTGAATGCGGACGATTCTCATTCTCACAGAACAGAGTGAAAACACATGCAGAGAATATAGCTGATAGCTGCTCTTATTGTACCAGCTAAATACTAGGGGCTGAACCCTATTTTACCAAGGGATTAATTAGCGAGGAATTTAATTCATACTGGAGACTCTTTTCCAGTTTGAGGAAGAGTGTAGAGGCCTTACATAAATGAGAACGAGATACTTTAAAAAGAATTGTGACATGTCATTTAGGAACTTAAATTTGAGGGTCGATTTTTTCTTTTAGTGACACACACTGAAATTTATCACTTGTAATACG
The DNA here is from genome assembly GCA_033439905.1 of Ceryle rudis. Lineage (NCBI taxonomy): Eukaryota > Metazoa > Chordata > Aves > Coraciiformes > Cerylidae > Ceryle > Ceryle rudis. Next base: position 16,729 of record JAAGNO010027412.1, read on the forward strand.
GATAACCTTTCAGGAAAAGACTATGAAACTGATAAGGCAAGATAAAGGCCACTGTCAAAAAAATGCCAGTCTCAACGCTGATGAACTTTGCACTGCAGGATGTATAAATAAAATTGTACAGAGAGAGTCAATACAGCTTCATAATGATGAAAGGAAGTTTGAATGATAAATTAGAAGAACTAGAAAGCCACTTCCACGAGAAAATGAACAGCTTCTTATTTAAATTTTTCTAGTTTCCTGTTCTTCGCATGCACCACAGCCCATCAAGCACATCCTTAAAAGGTAGGTAATTTTCAGTACTGAAAACACCATCTGATTGTTCCAGACCAATAAATAAATAAATAAAACTTAGATTAGCTTCTCAGACATGCTACTTTGACGCCTTAAAGAGCATATATTTTTCCCTCTTGGTAATAATAATTTGAAATTTTGCTTAATTTGTTTCAGCTCAGATTCACATTTCATGTGAGAACTCTGAACTGCTTTGCTGAAACATAAAAGTGGCTTCATGGAACAATAACTAAGATTTTTTTTTTTTAAACGCACGCTATGATTTGACATTTTATGAGTGAACAGCGCTTAAAAGAGATGGCAGTAGAAGTTTATGCCCAGAGTGCTAAAATTGCTTGCATGTCCTGCATATAATTCAGGCTTAAGAATCGATTACTATAGCAAACCATGGAAATCCAATATTTAATTTACTTACAAGGAATAAGTCACAAAAGCTGATATGTTCTGAAAGGACACGTGTCCGTTGCACTTACAGGCAAATCAACGTCTTTGTATGGAAATAAGAACAACATTTATTCACCACAATAGCAAATGAAATCTTCTAAATATTGGAAAGTTTAGGTCTCGAACATGTCACTGCTTCTAGTTCTACGTATTATTTTGTGATCAGACTGAACGGTCTATACATTTTGCTTCGTCTGTCATAATGTTCAGATCCACATGGTCACTGTGGCCTTTCTAAATTAGTAATTGAAGAACTGGATCAAGCCAGCTGCTAATATACGCTAAATTGTATAACTAAACCAGTAAAATTTGAAATAATAAAATGTGTATGATTATTTTTATTTAATAGAGAATTGTGTCCACATTAAGTGGGCAAAGGGGATGGAAAGATTTTGCTTTTCCTTGAAGAAAGACTAAAGGACAGGAGGCAATTCCAAGACTTAGGAGAGCTGGCACAGCAAATAACCCACACTCATCTGGAAAGTGTGCTTTAATAACACCAGGGTAACGGTCCAGCCATTCACTTCCTAATAACTGAAATTTTATGAAGATCAGATTGCACACAGTGCAGTGACATTGTGGCATCAGCAATACTTCTGCCAGCAATTTTTTTTGTCCTTCGGTTAAAGCAGCATATTTTAGAAGTGTCTTTCACTACGTGTCAAGATTATGAGGACTAATTCAAATCCCCATTGGGCATATTATTTCAACAGACCTGTGAAATAATCTTCATATAGAAATGGTTGACTAGAGAAACCTCCTCAAATAGCACACTCAAAGACAGTTTTTGGTGTAAGATATTAGAATCTGATCCTGAAGAAGTTCCCTTCGTCATCAGTGCTCAATAGTAGAAAAATACAGAAAGCAACTCAAACACGAAAAGGAAATGCAGTGATTTTCCTCAAGTGAGTCTTGCAAATACTTTAAAGCCATACCTCACAGTCACCCAACACCATCAAGTCAGAGAGTCAAATGTTTCTAACAGATTTGCTTCTGAGACAAATATAGAACAAACATTAAAGCTTCATATACAGAAGCATTTTAATTCATTTCCCTGAAAAAGAAAATGTCTTCACTTTGACTGTAACTGAATTTCACAACAAGCCGAGTTGATTTTACTAAAAATAAAAAACCCCCAATGTCCCCAAGACCTTTTGGAAAGGATTATCTAGATTTTATTTAGTAAGTGTGAAAATACTATGTCATATCTTTGTCCCTTTTAAGCAACAAAGTAACTCTGTGGTATAGCGGCCTCATCCGGGAAGTGGTGATGACATTTTAGCTTACATCAGTAAGTAACTTGGGTTTGCTCCCTGAAGTGCTGACATACCTTTCTTTTGGCATAACTATGAATACCTTTAGATTTATTTTTCTTTAAATTCACTTATTCTAAGAGTTAAGGAGATATTTCCTTATCACACAGAAGCTGGTTACACATTTTTCACATAATCTCAGAGCAAATGGGTACTACGGCTCCCTGTCCATGCTCTCTCTTCACAGGAGACAGAAATATGGTCTATCCCCAGCAGTCAGAATAGACTAGTTCAAGATGCACTGTTAACTCCTCACTTGTCCACTTCAACCCCTTATCTGTCACTAAAAATACTGACTGCTACACTAAGGCAAAATAAAACATTAAAAGCACAAACCTATAGCAGAAAAGAAGAGCTTGCTTCATGTTCACGCCCTTAATATGTTAGTACAGGCTTAAGCAAGCTCTTCTGCATGATCCAAGAGTGGGATGAGCCTCTGGTACCTTAGTAATATTAGATTTTACTAAGGGACTAGGCAGTGTTTCAAAGTATTTTTTTTTTCCTAGTGCAAAAATAGTTTTTCTATCTGCTGATTTAGTGTTATATTTATATATATATATAGTTAAATTTACCGTAACGGGCTGCAAGTTACCACTAAAGGTATCCTGGTAACATAATTTCATTTCTCACTATAACAGAGAAATCTGGGAATAAAGAATAAACACGCCAATTTGTATCATTTAGAGTTAGGAAGACCTAAGAGTTACAGAATAAATTTTTCTAGATGGGTTAGATATAAGACAGAGTTCTTGCTTTCTTCTATGAAAAAAAACCAAACAAACCAAACCAACAAACCCAATCCAACCAAAACCAAGCTGAGGAAGTGAGCTGATGGGAAGGTTTTTTAAACTTTGGATTAACAATCACATCGACAAATCTGAAACACTAATTGGAAGATGATTTCCTCAATAGAACAGAAGAGCAGCGTACATCACTTGTGTCAAGTGACTTCAGAGCTTTCTAGTTGAAAAAGCATTTCATGGGCTAATCAAAAACCACAAAACAAATATGTGTGTTGGGATACTCTCTAAAATACAAAGCAAATATTCACTGCTAAATTTCGGTATGTATATAAATATATCTATGTATAAAAACCCATTTAAAGGTTCTCTGTAACTCCAACTTTTTACCTGCAGCACCTCAAGCAGTATCTTCCCCCAGTTTGTCTCTACTAAAGATCACATAAGAACATTAATGATAATAACCAATGTCTCCACAGCTAAAACACACACATACGTGGCATTTTGTACACATACAATCTGGAAGAGAACGTACAGAATCATGATCATGACCCTGACTTGTTGCTTCAACGTAAGTTCCGTTCACCGGACAGCGAGAGATGTGAATACCTGGAGTCAACTCAATCAGACATACCACAAACATTTAACAAGGTTATGGAAAACAAGTTTTGACCGCTTTATTCATTTTTTGATTGGCAGAAATACTCAAAATGCCAGCTACACAAGTCACATTTTACTAATACTTCCACTATGCATCTGACAATAAAATAAATCGTGCACAGCAATGTTTCAAAACCAGATGAACCCCATCACATCAGCCTGAGAACAACACTTCTGGATAGTCGAGATGATTCTCAGCAGATAAGTAGGCATAAAAATTTAATACCTTGCAGCACTTGTTTCTGCACAGGAAAAAAAAATCAGAATCTGCTGTAGCTTAATATGGGATACATTTGTAATAATGTGAGCACTATACCATCACTTTAAATGTCAGTATTGATATTCAGCATGATTTCCTACGTATGATGGCTCAAGTCAATTATAATGACAGATAGCATCCTACTGGCTTATCTGATTACCTCTGACCTTTTAACAGCTGCAGAGAGCCAAAACAGCCTGAAAGAAGAACTCGTGCATATATGACACAAAGCTGGAATTTCATATCTGAGCCACAGTCAAGAACACACTGAATGTCAGCAGATTTCTGACAAAGCCTATAGCAAATAATTTCTTGGATGGTTTGGCACCACAACAGCCTGTCATTTATTATGGCTGCGTACTGACAGGAGACATAAACTTGATTAATTTTATATCAATACATGATATAAAAGTCATTACAACACATAGTTCATTTTAAAAACTTGGAATCCACTACCCAAAGTAACCATTCATTTTGATTATTATTTCTTTTATCAGAAGCTTGGTTAGATGATTTAAGGCTGCATGGGCTTCACAGGGAAACAAAAAAAAAGATCAATGTTAAGTGCAACTGTGAATATTCAAAAATAAAGCGCGTGCTTTTTGAACAACAGATTACTAACCAACTACTCAGAGAAGTCTCTCACTGCACGGGTGTCCTTGCTCATCCCTCAGAGATAACTAGGCACGGGTTAGTCCGATAACTAACCAAAAACTTATCTTTGTGTTGCTTAAAAAGCCCATAACCACTCAACCCAAACCCTGTTACCTATAGGAATTCATAAACTAGATCTCAGGTAATTTCCTCCCTTTTAACCAAGAGCAGTAAGAAGGCGGAAGCAGAATGAAATAAAGCGTGCTTTATTTTGTATTTCCAGTGTAGTATCTTCAGTATCTTACCACTTGGAAGTAGCACCAGTATGTTGATGTGGGTATTTATAACAGATCTTATCTTTACCCCATAGCATTACACGACTAATACAGAGAACATATTCGTTTCCTAGGGTAAGGAAGCTTTACAAGCCCCAATACATCCCCATCACCTATGCTGCCAGTCACCATTCTGAAAAGCCATCCAAAATGAAGCAGCATCTGCTTCTGATAATAAGCTGGTGGTAATCTGAATTACCTTCACAAACTTCACTTATATGTAATGGAATTCTTCTTCAAATCTGTAATATAGGCTAGAAACTGTCTTAAATCCTCTCCGCAAGAAAAGTCTTAACTGAGGACCAGTAATGGCATGATGGAATAGCACTTCCACAGTTCCACAATTCAGATGAAATTTCAGCTGTACTTGAGCAACCACCACAACTGCTGGGAGCTTTATCTGGGCCAGAGTTTCACCCTTAGAAATCAGCGATACCCTAAGTTACTTCTATCAACAGTAAACTGAGAGAATAAACAGTACAACTCAATGGTTACAATTACTGACAAATAAACTTTAAAGAAGAAAACCAAAGTATAGAATCAATGAACTTCTAAAATTTCTGAACAACTGCATTTGTAAAATCTGGCTACCTGAGAACAGTAAGGAGAGAAGTAAAATATCTACAGATTTTGGAAGGAAAATGTGGGGGGTTGTCCACACAGGAACTACCGCAAAAGAAATTCCATGCAGACAGTTGCAAAGGTCAGACTGAGAGAGCAGAAACCTTTTGGGGCCTGCCAACACTTTTGGCAATTTTAATTATCTCAAGAAAAACAGAAGTTTGTGATGCTATGGAAAAGTTAAGGAAGAGCACACAAGGTTTATATCAAACTTATGAGTGGGAGACAGAAGAGAGGAAAGGACAGATGCTGTGCTTCCCACCATCTCAGAGCCTCAGAGTGATGGGCAGCATGTTTTTGTCTGATGCATTTGTCTGTTCTAGAGGAGGGGAAAGGCAGAGCGAGAAGGTGGGGTCTCCTACAGCTTGAGGCAAAAGACTGTTGGAAGGAGGGAGTCTCAAAACATAGGGGAGAAAAAGGCCTCTTCCTTGGGTTCAGAGGGGGCCGTGCAGCACAAGCCAGAAAACCATTGAACTGACTGAACCTGAGCAGAGGGCCAGGGCCTTTACAAGGACTGGGAGAAATCAGGGATCAAAACCTTTTTACTTGTACTTTGCCTTACCTAATGACTTCCAGTTGCCCCTAAAAACTAATTATGCTAGTCCGTACTCTAAAATGAAAGCTGTTATTTCTTGGTTGCTTGCTTTAATTTAAAAAAATCTTTCAGGTCTCTTTGGGAGCTCATTTAAAGAAAAAAAAAAAAAATCTGCCCAGGTTCTCTTAAAGGTCCCATCACACCCACACATCATGATCTCACCCTCAGTAGCACCAGCTGCACATTTCCCAGGCCCCTGGCAACCCAAATCCATTAACATGTTCTTGCCCTGAGGGCTCCGCCCTGGCCTACCATGTTCCCACAGTGAAAATAACAACACCTGATTCAATGGAATGGGGACCTTCTCTCCAATGAGTTTCAGAAAACTAAATATTTAAGAGATAAAAGAATGCAATTAGGATAGTAATACATATCAAACAATGTTAATAACCTTTATAAGCAGAGAGAATACCCAGTTTATTCAGCTACCATAAAACAAATATTAAACATACTCTGGGAAAAAGAAAAGACATGTTATTTCTGCTCAGAAAAGTAATTAAAAAGTGAACAGAATGGCTTGGCAGCTGCACAATAATCCCCTCCAATATCTCAAACAGCCCATACTGGTGCAAGATGCTCCACCCAACATCACCAGCTAAGGATATTGCTGTAATCAGTGGAACGCATCCAATTTACTTGAGGTCTTTCTCCTACAGAAGAATCAAAACAATAATCACACAAGTCTCAAGTGAAAAACTGAAATATTAACATATTACACCCAAAACTAGTAACAGAGAAGAAGATTCCGGAATCTATTATGGTATTCCTTCAACAAGCAACACAAGGACTTGCTGATTCTGAGACCCAATGCAGTCAATATGTGACTGCAAGAGGGGAGCAGCCTCTCCTCTGAAATCTGCTACAGGAGAGGACTGCTATTTGTAAAGCTCTGTGTACACGCAGTAACATCTATTACGGCAGAAAAGTCAATTAACTTGCTATCCAAACCTTGCTTTGGAGTATTATCTGCATGCAGAATAAAGTCAGTAACAGTAAGAGCATGCTGTTTCCTCGAACACTGGAGAAGACAAGGATGGTTTAATCAATACTATGACAATTTAAGTTTTTTCCTACTAGTCAACTCAGTAAACATTTATTGTGCAGGAAGGTAATGTAATGAAAACAGGGTAATCAGGGGAGAAAAAGACCAGTTAGGTTCTTGCTAGGAAGCCAATCCTATTGCATATTCCAAAAGATGTTTTACAAAAGAAATGTTCTTTAGCAGCTCAGTTATCAGATATCCCATATAGCACAGTTCTTATGCTTATGTTTACCTTAGAGCTTTCCTTTAAAACCCCTGTGTTTTCAAAAATCAAAGACTTTTTACCCCTCCTTTCTTTATACCCTCTGTATAGCCTCCACTCTGCTAATCCTCCCCTCAAGGAAATGCTTCTCTACTTCATGCCAGTTGAAGCCAGATGACACGGGCTGGTAACCAACTTCCCAGAGCCATCAATGCTTTGTATTTGCTGTGGTGCAGTGCACTCTGTACCAGTCAAAATCCACTTTAGACACCAGATTTCTGTATTAGATAACTTCCATGAAAAATCTGCGATCCAGTTATTTTTGGAGGATGGCTGAAAGACGGAGTTGAGGATGTAAGCTTTGTAATGTATGCTAAGGCCTGCCAGCTTCCTTTCCACATCAAGGGTTGAGTCGTTCAGAACAGGAGATAAATCCTAAAACTACATCTAAGTTGGAAAACAGAAAATGGGTACCAAAGTGCCTAAACTAAACACATCCTCTTTAATAAACTGGTCTTAGCTGCCAATAAACTCTCTAAGCTTCCACAGAAGATACCTTCGCTTGTGCTTTTAAACCAGAAACCACATGCCAATTAATGCTTTGTGAAAAAATTACTGTTAAGGTTGTTTTGCAAACTCAGATGGTGATACTTTACAGTAAGAGGACTTTATTTAATGCTCAATTAAATTTTAATTGCTTGGTGACACTGTTCATAATCATCAAACTAGGTAATGTTTATTAATAGCCATTTCTGAGAGAGTATAGCATTTTGGATCTCTCTGCGAATTTGAGAAGACAAAAATAAATTTGATACAGTTGCCAGCTGAACAATCACAGTAAACAGACCTCCCTTGCTTTAATGCTCAGGTGACTTTAAGATATTTGCTATTTCAAACCAAATCAAGTACATGTAATATACTGCAGAGATTAGAGTAGAAACGTGCCACAAAACTTGAAATCCTTGCCACAGCACTAGTGGGGCTGCAGACAGCCTCACCTTAGTTACTGCTGTCTCAAGAGAAAGACATAAGTCACCAGACAGACAGGATTTTAGTGCCCTTACAGAAGAACAGAGAGCAGCACTCAGATACTGTGCTATTCCCTTTTCAGCCAGACCCCTTACATTTTTTTTTTTATTAGATATGTGATTAACTAAAAGGATTCACTAAGACATGAATGAAGGTTTGATTTTTACAGAGATCAAGGTTTTCATCATACCTTTCCACATTCTCATTCCTATCCTACTATAAATATAGGGAAATACAAGAAATAGGGACCAGAAAAACTGATAATAAAGGAAAAAATACCAGAAGTCATTTCAGTGCAAATACTATAAACCATCAAGCAATTACTACCTCCCAGTAACTTCTTAATATTATCAGATACTTGCAACACCCCCATCTTAAATTAACAAAGCCATTCACTGACAGCCAAACACCTTAATGCTCACCTCACTATCAGCAGTCTTTCCTCAAATGCTTCTCCTACAGCAAACCCAACCCCTCCAAAGTAGCTTCTGCCCTCTGGGCATTATATTTTCACAGCAGCTGCTTCTAATTGGTAGTTTGATGCTAACTGGGGGAAGTAATTAAGCCCTTAATCATTCCCTCTTGACCTGCTGCCTTGTAGGTCATGCATTTCCTGCTATGGAGATCAGGCATTACTAGAAAACCAGAATATAGTGTATAAACAACTGAAATGTAGATTTAGTATGGGGACATAATCAGTGTAGAAGAAAGTTCAAGCTATTGCCACATAGAACAAGTTTTTAACTCTAGGCAATAAGAGTGGGTTGTTGGAGGGTTTTTCTCCACTATTTCATTTTGGACAAGGGGACTGAAGGGATGACTTCCCCATTTACTATCAGAGCCTCCCAGAAAGCTAACTGGGCTTTGTGCAATTCAGTTCCTCTAGGAGTGTATCTACATCATGGATAGGTATGAGAGGAGGTCATGAATTGCTCTCTGGAGAAAAAACATAGAACTCAACAGAACAGCAAGAGGAAATCCTAGGAAAGGTCCTTTTCTGTCACCAGTTTTGGGGGTTTACACAAACATCAGCTGCTCTATTCATGCTAATTCAGAGCTTTGACAGGAGCAGGGTTTGGTTTGTTTGGTTTTTTTTCCCCATTCCTTTTTCACCACTCAGATGAGAAGACTCTAATATTTAGTTACCCAGAGATGTGTTTTCTGATTGTGCTCTCCTCTGACTCTACTACATTTAATAAGAGAGTTCCTAGAGAGACTGCTGTGTGCAGTGGTGGTAAGTCATCCACGTATTTGCTTACTTGTTCTGATGACCCAGAGGGTGTCCTGCTGGTATCACCTACAGCCAATTCACCTAGGGGTTTCCAGCTGCAGATCAACAGGACCACAACAACGCAGGGTAAGAAGGTAGAAGTTAGATGGCCATAAAAGAATCTGTTTGGCAGTTGAAAGGGAGAAGTCCATACCTCTATCCAGAGCACATACATACTTTAATGCATAAAGCTACCATAATTGTACTTTCTGTCTTTAAGCTACGGTACTATAGCAGTCTACAGCATTATAAAGAAAAACGATGCATCTCCTATCGAAACCCTTCTCTCTGCCCTTTATTTGAGCCATGATTCCTATGGTCCTCCTAGTAATTAAAATAATCCCGCTCATGCTCTACTGTGAGCAACCTTTCTATAGTTTTAATTACTGGCTTGAAATCACTTCCAAAAGACAAAATTAAATTGTAGTCCTTTTTTTTTATGTAATGAATCAATTTTTTGATGACATTCACATCTAACCCAATAAATCATCTTCACACTTTTTCCAGAACTCATTTGGTAAAGTTTACTTATGAAATCATATTCTCCTCTCTTTTTGGTATACATACAGTAAACTCTTGGGCTGTCTCACTTGTATCAAGTATACTTCTTATGCATTATTTATACCACCAGGTCGGTAAGTCTCAACATGAAATTATCATCTCAATGTTTATTCCCAAGTGTAATGTCTTAATTGCTGAGTATGTGCTAATTCTCTTAAAGTTGCATTTCTAACCATTAAAAATAACTACAAAACCTTATTCTTTTTCAATTCTTGGCATTCAATTTCAAGAGATCAAAACTTTTTTTCCTTGAACATAGCACACTAGTCAGAAGACTAGATTCCACATCAGGACAGGATTTAAGAGAGGCACCATCCTCTCGATGTAAACCCAGTTAAGAGCTCTGAAAGGTGCAGTGGACTGGGGGTGCAGAGGAAGGCCAAGGACTAAATAATTCACCAGTAAGACTACCTCCTGTGCTGTCTAGATGTATCTTAAGTAGCTGTGGCATTTGTTTGATTAAGACATGCAAGTTGCAAAGGGAATGGAAATGCCTGAGTCCTCATTTTCAGCTGACTTGACTGGGAGTTACCTCCATGCCCCTGGAGTGCATGAATGCCTTAGATACTTTGATGCCTAAGATACTGCACACAAACTCAACAGCACGTAACACAGTTCCCAGCTATATTTAATTAGCAAAGCAAGTATATTTTTTTTCTATGCATTTTTTAATACATAATGATTGAATATTTGTCAACCTACATCACATTTCCAACAGTGACTAAAGGTTATTGTTTTAACAGGAGGACAAGTTATGGGATAGTCTTCCATAGAGCTTGTTAACATCAGAATTACTGGTGAACAGGGAAATTTATCACTTGAGTGTAGGATAAAAGGAGTATAATATGCTATTACTTTCCTTTTGGTAGCTCTTTCAGTAAAGGTCTTTAAAAAAAAAAGTGAAGAATAGTTCTTTGCAGTTTTCCCATGAAGTAATTACAGGTGTACATGCTTTACTTTCATGTAATTTCAAATGAAAATTAACCACTGGTAAATGTTGATTCCTTTTCTGTATCATTAGTGTTAATGAATTAAGCATTTATACGGTCAAAAGTGGCATATTTTTAAATAAAAATATGCGATCAGTAAGTGTCATCAGTTATTACATGGGCTATTTTATATACAATTTATGAAAAAAGTAAATGCCGGATTATTTTCAAGCCCAGCATCCTTCTGTAACTTTTCAGAATGAAATATTAGCTTGGTCTGTTGAAAAATTAAGATCCGAGTCTGCAGGTGGCACTGTTTCTCTTCAGGAGAAACGACAATCATACACAGTGAGATCAAGAGTCCAACACATCCTGGTGAATCTGCTGAATTTATGCAAGGGACACAGCTCTTAAGGAATGCAATTAAACTGAACATATGTACAATACACACTCTAAATCTATTGATATAGTTTCTCTATATGATATGGTATATGCCATACTGTTTCTGTTTGGAGTGCGAGCAATTTAAGAATTTGAAGATCAAGAATCTGCAACAGATTTACATAGATAAAGATTTAATGAATTAATGAATTTAACAACCTTACCTGACCAAAAAAAAATAAAGTTTTAAAAGCTACAAGAGAGTGTAGAATTCACCAATTAATAGTTACTAAATCCCACACAAGGGTTCATGCAGACAGCTTGATTCAGGCTACGCCACATAATTCAGCACATTGCTATTGTCTTGGCACGTCAGTCCAGTATGCATTCATCTTGACCTCAGACCAGCTTTCTGAATAGTCAAGATAACTGCAAGTTTAATAGCATGTTTTAGCTCTCATAACGCAGATACTGTAGATGTAACGAAGTATCTAATAAGGGAACTCTGATAATGTTTTAGTGTTGGTACTGGCAAGTGCCTATCGTAAATGAATGTATAGATTTCCGGTTGGTGACGACACAAAGTGAAGGCTGAGTAATCAGCTTTAATCTTGAAACTGCTAAACATTTGAAATCGCAGAACTGTGCATTAATTTGCTGTTCAACAGCATGGAAATAGGACACCATCACCTTCTGACTGAGGAACAGATAAGCTTATGTTATTGTTACTCATAAAGCCCTCCTGCTTCTTCACAAGAACAGTGAATACTAAGAAAGCCACCCTTTTAACAACAGACTTGCTAATTACAATGCAATGAAATAAAATATGAAGGACATGAGTGAAACGTACCCACCTTTGTCACTGCCACTTGAGATGCAGGGTGATCACAAGCCTCCTTATTCCATGGAATAGCAGCCTCAGACTCCCAAACTTTGACACTCCTCACGTTCTTGGTCTGAAATTTAAACCATAATCTTAGTCACAATCAGCATTTAGAAGCAACAATAAGCATCACTTCAGAACAATATAATAGATAAACATACTGTACATTAGATGATTGAGCACCATCATGGGTGCATGTAAAAACCCCCAAATCCATGCAATATGTGACAATAGGTATGAGGTCCTGAAAAGATTTCCTAAAATTCTGTTGTCAGGAAACCTTCATTTCAACGCTAAATGTAAAAATGTTCATTGGCATGTAAATATCATGCTGAGAACCACATTGTTCTATGAGATGGGACACAACAAATCTGGAGATGATACGGCAGGTCACTAGAAAGGGTAGGTTAAAGGTGTTATCAACTAGGAGCATTATTATTTATTAGTCTCAAAGGCAGTTAAAATCTCATCCATGTTTCAAAGCAAATAATAGTTACACAAGATTTTACTTCTCTATATTACAACAGGTGCCACTTAAATGTGCCTGTATTATAAAAGTCCATCTATCGTAAGAATTCTGTATTACAAGAATTATGTGGAAAAGCTCAACACATTTTATAACCTAACAGAAATTTTACAGCATTCTGTATGAGTCATAAATTCACTACATTTTGTAATTTTTAAAATAGATAAGGCAATATCTCTACCATCAGGAACTGGACAAGCTTAAGCCTTAGGAGATTTCATCTTCATTCCTATTGTCTGGCAACAAGACCATCAGAATATAAATAACCATTTCAGGGTATAAATATAAATATTTTTACTTTAAGGTTCCTTCTGTGTTTTTTTTCCCCTGTTCCTTTCTCAAAGTGTTTATATGTGGTTTACATGAAAGAAAACAAGTTTCTCTATATTGAAATAGAGACCAACTATGGATATGTATAACTTAAGCAGTTCAAATTTCAGGTGCAAACTTAAAAATGTGTTTTTAAAGTCTCCAAAAAGAAACCACGTTCTTCTTGATGTCACCGAGCATCACTCAGCAAATGCAAAATTAGATAAACAGAAACAGCAGCGGCAGAAGAAAAGGAGTGTTAGCCTCAGGGGAAATTAAAGGAGGAGTGCTATTCTCTAGCTGCACAGATCCTCATTAAAGACACTGAAAAATGCGTTTAAGGACATGTCTCAGTCTGCTACTTTTTCAACGTATATCTCTTGCCTGCTGTTGTTGTTTCTCTGGAGGCCCCAGTGAAAAGTATCCTACAGTTTACAATTCTTTGGGGCCATTTCCACCCTGGTTCCATTCCTGAGTGAGTAATTCTGTTTCAACGGCTCCTGTGAGTACGATTCCATTTTACACATTTCAGTTCCCTGGTTTTGTCAGTAGTCACCAAAGAGAAGGAGAGCAGAGTAATAAAGGTAGGGCAATGGGAACCTTTACCCTCATTGATCATCAGTAAGGACACAGAGAGTGGCTGAAGGGGCAGGGAAGGGGACAGAAACAAGTCCCCAGTCACTCTAGCAAGAACCTACTGTTAGATCGTTAACATCTTGTTACAGTTTCATGATATGATTTTTTTTTTCCCCTGCAAAGGACCGTTCCCCAAATCTGGCATCTCATGCTCAGGCTCTGGTCCGTTATGTAAACACTGCAGCCTGATCTAGGCCTGAAAGAGCTGTTCAGCCATCTGATGGTGCTTCCCCTGCCAGTTCACAGCCAGACTCTGCCTTTTGTGGCCTTTGTGGGCTGAGATAGTTGTGGATCTGCACCTCTGGACTTACTGAGGAGCCTGCTAACCTCACACCTTTAAGGTAAAGATAATTTTCACTACACAAGCACAACAGGTAAATACTTTGCATAGACAGAAGTAAAGGTTCGCATAAAAAACCAACCCAAACAGTTTCAAATTAAAGTATTTCAGTATTACTGTGCTTTCATCAAGTAGGAAAGGTCTCAAACTTCCTTAACATCTCTTTTAGTTGTGTATCTTGATGCAGTCTATTGAACAAATGCATTCTGAGAGCTCTAAATTGAGATTT